>MVGT01002720.1:117485-130841 GCA_002174775.1 Macleaya cordata
ACGAACTACTACTGACTCCCTCCCTCTCTCACTCCCGAAAAGAAACTCTCCGCAACAGAAGAATATTGAGAACGCCATCACTTAGTCAATCTCCCCAGGGGAAAAGACACCGTCCAGCCAGAGGCTCAACGACTAAGATCCCGTCTTCTACCTCGCCCGGCCACGATCTACCAGAATAGGTGATACAGATCCAATCTTCTCCTTTAATTTTGGTTTAAATTATTTTACAAAACAACGCTGACTTGACCGTCGGAGACTCCTAGGCCGGCACCACCCCGGCGCCTAGAGATCTTCACGTGTGAGTTGTATTTTTTCCTGTGCAGGTTGTCGGTGCCCTGATCCAATATCAATTGTGGAAACTGCGATCTACAATCCTTAATAGGTGTGCCAGTAGCACGGTTTGGTTGGATTTGGGGTATGATGTATCTGGGTTGAGAAGACCCCCAAACAATACCATCTAAGATTCGTACCTTAATTTGCTGATTTTTGTTATCCCTGTAGGGCAGGTGGGGTCATTCTTTTTCGTAATTTCTTTCTTTATTCCACTTTCTGATGAGGAGTTTTTTTAAGAGCTTTTCTTTTTTCTTTATCTTTTATTATCAGAAAGTCATGTTTAGCGAGTGGTTCTTCTTTCTTTTCTTTTCTTTTTTCTTGATTATATATAGCTTAATAGTATTAGCTTTTGTAATGTAGCCTTTTAGGTTAGTACTTTGAGTGGTTATTCGTTCTTTTACCTTAGATACAGTAGGGTAGGGTTGTTACAGGACTATTATCGTGCTGAAAAGACAAGTTTGTGTTAGGACATCACTTGATTTCAGTATTTCCCAGATTTAATTATGGCCAAAATTCCATTATACCGGATTACAATTATTACACTAATTTGTAGTGAACCCACAATGGGTTGGGTTGGGTTCTATACTTCCTGTGAGTATTCACAATCATTTTCCAGTGAATTTTCACAATTGGATATCAAGCACAGCCAGAATGGGACAGGTTTCAGATTTGGAACGTAATATACACATCAAATGCCCATTTATCAGAGTTCATGTCACAGTAGATACGAATGATCTTTGGCCCGACGTCATGCTCAATAGCTTATGTGGCATCGAGGAGCCCACGCAGGTTCTGACCAAGTAAATTAATAATCTGTTTGAACAAGGGATTTTAGGAAGGGATTTTGTAGGTACGAGAGATTTTGAGGAAAAATATAACATGATTTTTCCACCAAATTCCTGGTCCCCACAAAATCCCTCCCTCAAATCCCTTGTCCAAACAGACTATAAATGAACTTGAGTGAAGAACTTAGGACCACAACTTCTGGCCAAATAGCATTACTCTCTACTAATTATAACACTTGAACACATGAGCTCGTCCTCAACACCAGGTCCCCACTTCCCAGCTTCGTATACAAATAGCATTGTTCTTCTACATAGGGTGCTTTAGACCCTTGTTAGCAATTCGGCATACGGCTAAAATTCGGGATGACACAAATACGAGTACTATTCGGTTCATAAAAATTGTAATACGGTCCGACATTCGGTCAATCCCTTCGTCGTACGGGAAATATTCGATTTAGAGTTAATTCATATTTAATACTTTTCACATGTAAAATTTCGGCAGTAAAAATTCGAGAATATTCCAAGTCTTCTAGATGCTTTATGGAGTTCCGAGTGTGTTGATGAAGAGAGAAATTGAGAGAATTGGGGTCCTTATAGACAAATAGAGAAACCAAAGAAGGGTCTTTAAGTAATTAGCTAGGGTTTCTTTTTTCTTTTAATTTTTTTTATTGAAAGTCCAATAGTTATTAAATAGAGTAGGAGTATTTTTCACCCGTTATATTCGGTAATTCGGTTAAAATGTGTTTTAAATATTCTAGCTAGAAAATTCGTGTATTGTTTATTAGGTTTCGTTTGGACGAAAGGATTAAACGTTATTCGAAAATACAAAAAAGTTCGAGTATTAAACATGAATTGTTTGGGTGATTGCTAACAAAACTTTGGATATTAGTGTTACAACAACAACAACATCAACAACAACAACAACAACAACAACAACAACAACAACAACAACCTCTTTAGCAGTACTCTTAATTATATAAGGATCGATATGGGGTACTTAATTGGGGTTCTAATTAAAGGCAGGGACAACAGAGATCNTGTAATACGGTCCAACATTCGGTCGAAACCTTCGTCGTATGGAAAATATTTGATTTAGAGTTAATTCGTATTTAATACTTTTTCACATGTAAAATTTCGGTAGTAAAAATTCAACAATATGCCAAGTCTTCTAGATGCTTCATGGAGTTCCGAGTGTGTTGATAAAGAGAGAAATTGAGAGAATTGGGGTCCTTATAGACAAATAAAGAAAACAAAGAAGGGTCCTTAAGCAATTAGCTAGGGTTTCTTTTTTATTTTTATTTTTTTGTATTGAAAGTCCCATAGTCATTAAATAGAGTAGGCGTATTTTTCACCCATTTTATTTGGTAATTCAGTTAAAACGTGTTTTAAACGTTTTAGCTAGAAAATTCGTGTATTGTTTATTAGGTTTCGTTTGGACGAAAGTAGTAAATGTTATTCAAAAATACGGAAAAGTTCAAATATTAAACGCGAAAAATTCAGGTGATTGCTAACAAGGCCTTGGACATTAGTGTTACAACAACAACAACCTCTTCGAAGGAAGGGGGGTCCCAGTCCTCACACAGTGACCCCTTACGTTACAAATGGTTGTAAGACGCAAGAAATAAATTAAGTTTTACTGCCTTTTTGTAATGGAGTGGATGGTTTAAGTACGCCACTCCAGATAAAAGATAAAAGAACAAAAAAAAACAAAAAAATCATCTCACCCAAAGTACTGTGGTGGTTCCACGTAAGGCTCGTTCGCCTGCATAACCCCATCTGACGCCACCAAAGTCTTTTACAAATAATAATAAAAAAAAGAGTCCAAAACCCTAAGCCTTGAATATATATACCATTTGATAAGAAGTCTTGAATATACCTAGCAGTCACCAAGGGTATTTGTGACGGGCTAACCAACTCAGAGTCCCCTACCAAACTTGGTGGGCTTTTAAAACTTCCCCAACAGATAAATCTCTGAAATGGATTTGTGTAGTATTTCAGTTGCATGCATATAAGTTACAGAAGATTTGAAACAGTATATTAAGCTTTAAGAGAAAAAGATGGAGAAAAAAAATAGCCAACACGAATTTGTCATTTTTCGAATCAGAAATAACTGAAAACAAAACTGTGCTAAGGGTGATACAAATCTTGAATGATATCTCTCCTGATTACATCACCAAAAAAAAAAAAAAGTGTCAGAGAAACCTTACCAGCTTTATCAACATTCCCACTGGATCAAACAAAAATTCATTTTTTCTAACAGGAAGAGAGGAAGTCAAAAGGAAGTAACAACTTATTCTTGTATTTTGTATCTCCGTCGTAGATCCTCCTTTACTGTTTTCGCTACTGCAATTGTTATGTTTAAGTAAATGATACTCGTAAATTTGTAATAGAAAAAAATTAAATAAACAAAACAATACAAAAGACCCACAGAGATTTATCTCAAAGCAAAAATAGTAGAAGCTGCCAAAAAATGTGGAAGCCTAAAAAAACTCACTCAAATGTTTTTTCTGTGGACCAGAATATATACCTTTTGTTCTTTTGTTCTTTTTTTTTTTCAAATTTTTGTCTTAATTTCCAGTTTGTCAAAATTGTTTGAAAGAACATCTCACAGGTGACCAGTTTTTTTATGGGGCCATGAGTCCTTCGATAGTGTAGAAGAGTGACTCCGCCCAGTCGACTTTGAATAACAATGTCTGTAGTGTCCGCATCACATCGTAATCTGGATCAAGCTTCCGCTGCCAACCCTGCAAAAGAATCCACCAAACTTTTACAAACTTGAATACATACATTGTAGTTCTCTTCCTTTCCTCCTAAAAATAATCTCTATGATGAGACGTGGTTTACAATTCAAGTTTTGACATCCAAAGCTACGATTTCTGCTGATATTCCAGGCATATGATTTCTGCGGTTTACCAAAACCTCTACATATATACTTAGGCGAGTTAGTCGGCAAGCAGGTTCGGAACATTAGTTCATGAACCATGGCACCAATTCGATCACAAACTTCACTAGAATACATTATTCTCGGACTTGAAGATCCATTATGACCTATTGGAACAGAGGCTAAAGCAGCAGTATAACCATATGATTGAAAAGAAACATCATTTTCGACTTTTCTCTTTTTTGATCACCCGAACATCATTCCCCATAAATTCTTACGATTATTGTAAAAAAGAAGTAGAACATGGAATAGTTTTAGACAATTATGACATAAGAAATAAGGCCACTGATATTTCCACACAACTCAAAATTATACCGTCGGTTCCATACAGCCGACAATACAAAATTTCTTGTCGGTTATGTATGGCCGACAGCACAGTTACAAAGTGGGTTGGCGACTCTAGGTTATGGATAGATCATTTTATGAAATTTGTATTATCGGTTCTGGTTTACCGACGAACAATTCGGCCAAAAGTTGTGTTGCTATTGTAAAAAGTTGGGTGGCAATATCAGCGGCCAAGAAATAATTGTATAGAAATATGGAAATAAATGATTCTGGAAGGATAAACAAACCATTAACAGAAATGGAAGAAGAATACAAAGTAGACACAAGACTGTATAGAACTCCTGGAGTTTGGACAGACAACTGACAAAATCAGGACAGAGAATCCTAAGCACCAAAAATAGCAGAGGAAGAATCTCCTGCAACTAAGCTTTTGATGCTCATGCTTACCATCATATTATCTCATTATTAAGGCTCAAATCTTTTTCTTTAATAAGCTTTTCAGACTTGGATATTAAATTCTTAAAATTGTATTAGCAATCAAACCAGAAGCTTGGGTCCTTTTAGAAGGGTTAAATTTCAATAAATCTCGCTCTCTAGGTGGACGGAGACTGGTCAAGTTTCATGTACTGGATCTCTTGTAAAGCTCTCATGCCTCATAGACTTGTGAATATCATAGACAACAAAATGGACACTTCTTGTAGATATATATAATCATAGAGAGAGAGTTCTGGTTTTTTTACCAGCCAAAAAGGACCTTTTGCACCTAATGGATTAGTGGTGACTGGTAAAGGACCAAGTAACATCAGATCTGACCATGAAAATCTGCTAAATATTCAGCTACGAAAAAAATCAAACCAAGGGGAGACCAATAATTCACACCCAATTCCTGTATCAGTCTAGCTAACTCTACATTATGCATATAAGAACAAAAACATACATAAACACCCTTTAGATCAAGTTATAGGTAACTTACATGGCAAACCAATTGTCATAAAACACACGTACGCACTCACATGAACACCTTTGTGCATCAAACAAATTGAGAGCACAACGGTCAATTAAATTTATGGCAAACCAATTGTCATAAAACACATGTATGCACTCACATGAACACCTCTGTAACCCATCAAACAACTTGAGAGCAGAAAGGTCTGTTAAATTTTATTTGTTTTCTTTTTTGGTAAGCAGCACAAAGGGCAAATCATGTCATTAAAAGAAAAATGATATGGACATATAACTTAATAGTTTGTTTAGAAGGAAACTTGAAACCCAGCATGAACAATTTAACATGCATGTTGGCCAATTTGTACACACTTCCACAGGCATTAACAGAAAGAAAACATGCTTTTGTTGAAACCCACTGAAAGGAGCAAGTAATTACCTCGAGCACCAAAGTAGTTACCATCACAGTGCAAACATTGCCATCAATATTGACTTTGTGACGCCGAACTTGCTCAAGCAAATGATGCATGCAGTCAGCAGGGTGGACTACATCACCTTCCGGGGTACCCCAAAAAGCAAATGACTTCTCCACTTCCTGAGAAAACACCATGATGTATGAATAATAGACATAGATAGCTAGAGGACAATTGTGAATTTATGATTTTTCTTTAGCCATTCATTTTACACGATAGCACTTAAGAAAGAACACCCTAATGGATAAACAAGCAGTCAATTAGCGAGAGTTCAAATTCAAGAATATCTATATGCACAGTAGATACTACAACTATAGCTTGTGTCTTCAAGTATTGTCATAGTTCTACCAAATTTACCAAGCCTGTAATAGCTAGAAAAGTCTTCGAGTAGGACAAGGCCATGCAGAAAGATCAAGGTGAGAAATATGGGCCACGTCGCTGCCTAACAATAAATTCAGTAAATTAAAGAGGAGTAGATGATAGTTGGGAAGGGTGCATGCAGAGGTCAAATCACGCAAAATCTTTGCTGAGATATGATTTGCTAGGCTGGGCAATATCTGAATTTGTCATGCATACTTATAAGAGGTTTACCGGACAATTAGTGTAATGAGCAGAGAGCAGAATGTTTGTAAATAAGTAGTGTAAGCTTAACAGTCCATCCATGAAAACCAAGGAACTTCTGAAAGGAAAATAATCGAACAGTCTCAAACATAAGGCGGTGATACAGTGGATAGTCCGCGTTGTTTCCACCCAAGCCCAAACAGATGAAAAATTCAGATGTACTCATGAGTCATAAGTGGGCCATGTGTGGGGAAGTTAAAATTATAGTGGATTTAGCTAAGAAATCACCCATGGTTTTAATATAAACATTTCATTTCTATCCTTCTCCTTGTTGAGGAAGCATTTCTGTATTTGGCATATTTGGTCACAGGATATTTTCGCAGTAGTATTCTCCTGGTCAGGCTGGCATTTCTTTACAATGATGAAGAGTAATAAGCTGAGATAAAAGAAGTGCAGCAGGGTTAGAAGATTTTCAAAGATTTCCCTGAGAGGCCCTCATCAGTTCAGGGGATTCCTCATTCCTCCATTGCAATTTACATGAGCTACAGCCAACATCAATGTAGGGCAGAAAAGGTGGGCTGACTTTGGCAAAGAGTGGTGTAAAAGTCTTTTGGGTTTTTGAACAGACTGGTTAACTTATATATACTGTAAGTTACCCCTATTTTGTCGGAGAATTATATAACCACCCTATAAACACCTAAAGGATGTTCCATTTTTAATGAAAGACCTTCTACTCTCTTAAAATTGAGAAAATCATTTCTCAAAAAAAAAAAAAAGAAAAGAAAAAGAAAATCACCATTGAAAAACAAGAATCGTTATTTTGGACATCTAAGGATTATTTGAGCTTTTTACCCCTGCTTTCTTGGAAAATTTTATGGCATGAAAGTCTTTTGTTTTTCAACAGACATATAAAAACTGGGCGATGCTAATACGTGCAGAATGCAGTGATGCCCACTAGGCACTAGTAGATACAAAATTGGTAGTCGTCAAATATAGTATGCTAAAAAATGTGAAGGATGATATTTGCATAAAAACTTAACTGAAAACATATTCAAGAATAATAGATTAACTTGAGATTATGCATCAGAAAGTTTTCTCAGAATATTAGAAAGTCATCAACAGACGAAAAACAAGGTGTTATAACAGTCAGAAGCATCAACACTGAATAAATTCCATAACTGTGTGTCAAACCACAAACGTCCCTATTACCTCAATGAAGGCCTCTGGATTTGGGCAGCTCTGTTTTTTTGACAACCTTAGGGTGCAATTTGCAGCCGTACGGCCATCACGAACTGCAACAGCCTTGAAGAACTCCAATAAATTTACTCGATCACTCTTAGAAAGCTCAGCCGTCATTCCCACATCAAGGAAAATGACATGAGGCCTGGATTTAAAGAGCCGCTTACGAGAAGGCTTGCCATGAGGTACCCGGACAAGAATATTTCCAGGATGCATGTCTGCATGGATAAAATTGTCCACCTGAAAGTTGTATTTCAGACTACTGTTATGCAAACACAAAATCTTGATCTATGATTTCAATTTCTTTCTACAAAAAACTAAGTGAACTTAGTAATTGCCAAAAAATTGGCATTTAAAAACATAAAGAAAAAAAAAACTAACAAGAACCATATTCACTGACTTTAGTGATCTAGTCCGCAACGGTTGCTACCAGCTGCCCACATATAAGCGAAGAATATATGTTTCAGACGTATTTCATGTCAACTGTTTATCCCAGCTAAAATTATGTGACAAGTTGCAGTACACTCTGCTCTGCCTGCATTTAAAGGTCTACATTGTGAAGACCTAGTATTATGGTGGAATGAATATTTCGTGGTCCTAATTACTCTTTGCTTTTGGGTGTTGTTGTATGAGTAAGCTGTATTCTTCCTTGTTGGTTTTTGCTACCTATACAATCTTTCAATTTCCCTTCTATTTGGCCTCAATATAGTCATCTCAGTCTTACTGAGCAAATAAGATAAGACACAGAATAGAAAGAAAAGACAGCCTTTCTCAAAAAAAAATCATGTTTCTGGTTTGGACCCTCATTTGGTGAACTCCCTGTTCACAACTGTCTGGTTTGTCTTTTGTTTTCTTTGATTTTCTTTCATCAATTAAAATATATATATAAGCATTTGGATGCAGAGAGAAAAATTTACCAGAAGCATCTTAAGAAGCGCGTGAGTGCCAATGTGAGCAAGGGCACTTTTAACTCTTTCGTTTCCTTCATTCTCGTCAACATATTGTGCAACACTTTCTCCTTTCTCATAAGTCTCCACCAAAACAGCAGGATGCACGAGAGGATATAAAGGCCTTGGAAAAGATACATCCTTCCATTTTCGGAAGTTATAAATAAAACGGCTCAACTGTGCAGCTTCTCTTGCAAGATCTACTTGAGACATCATGAAAACAGCAAATTGTTGTACACTTTCATCAAGTCTCAACCACCGCAATGTGGGGATGAAGTTCGAAATTTTGGCAACCAAATTAATAATCACAAAATCTCTTCTAATTGATTCACCAACACCAGGATGTCTAACTTTTACTGCAACCACAATGGGCTTGGACACTTGACCAGGGTATCGGAATCTCAAAGTAGCTCGATGCACTTGGGCAATACTTCCTGATGCTACAGGTGCCTCCTCAAAATCATCAAAAATTTCTGGAAGCTTACGACCAAATGCCTTCTCAATAGTTCTTTTTGTGTAGGCAAAGCTATGTGCTGGTGCTTTGGTGTGAAGCTTTGAAAGCTCGGTGCATAGATCTCTAGGAAAGAGATCGGGTCTTGTAGCTGCCCATTGACCCCATTTTATAAATGCTGGACCTGCTCTTTCTAGTGTGACATGGACAATATGAAGCCATGTTTTCCTAAACTGATCACCAAAACAATCCGCAAATGGAGCCATTGCTATGCTAGGTGAAAACAAAATCGCCAAATAGATAGTTCTCAGGATTAAAATAACTCCCTCAAAGAGTGAAAACACAAATGAGCTCAAGTACAGATGCCCATCT
Source organism: Macleaya cordata (assembly GCA_002174775.1). Taxonomy (NCBI): domain Eukaryota; kingdom Viridiplantae; phylum Streptophyta; class Magnoliopsida; order Ranunculales; family Papaveraceae; genus Macleaya; species Macleaya cordata. The sequence continues at coordinate 126,815 of MVGT01002720.1, forward strand.
TGAGCATGCATGTACAGACTATTCCTTATCGGGAAGTGTTCAGCATCTGCCAAGGTCTTCTGTGTCCATGCTACTTTTCCAAGAACGAGGGCCAAAACACTAGGAGCTACGAGATGTGATCTGGTCAAGGCCAAGCTGACAGCACAAGCAATCTTACTTATTGGCGGAAAAGCTGGCCCATTGTAAGAACATATTTGATAAAGCCTCTTCCAAGCAACTTGGGCATGATGTGTCATGGTAGTAGTAGTACTACTTGTCGAGAGTACAGAATTTTTCGTGGAACTACTATATAAATTTGCCTTTGCTTTATAGAATGAAAATGAAACATGTCTCTGACTGCTGTACTGGAAGTATATTCTGGACATGGAAGAAGGTGGTCTGACTGTAAGATTTGTTGCATGCCTCTTCGCTTCTGTATAGTTGGTTCTTTTCTCTAGAATGAAATGCCCAACTCTTCTAGTTCTTCCAAATGCCAAAAACCTGCATTTTAATGGATGTGTTAGGCTGACCTAAAAAAAACACAGGACAATAGGTCCAAGAATTCTTCAAAGGAGATTAACAGCTACGTCCCCCAGTTGATGCCACCAGTGTTTTGTGGTCACATGCAAATGGGGTCATACAAACTTCCGAGTTCTTGATCGTTGTTTTTTTGTTTTTTTGATAATTAAGTTCTTGATCGAATGCCAAATGCAAGGGCAGCCGAAATGCAGTTTGATCAAATTGATATATGTGAAATGGTTAACAATCCCTTAATGAATTACACTATGCCAACATTAATATCTAACTTAAGAGCAAAAATGACGTCTCATGAAATGTTAAATTGGAAAAAGTTATTAATCTCCTAAAACCCCACAAACAAATTGGAGCTGAATGTACGAGTTCTCTAAAACAGGTTCAAACAAAAATAGATCAGATCAGCCAATAAAATTCACTGATTTCTATAAAACGATCCCTAATTCAGTTTTAATAACCTAACCTTACCTAAAATCACCAACAACAACAACAATCAGAAAGATTGACATCTGAACTAATAACTCGCATTCAAAACAGATTGCATGTAATTTTGCTGATTAAAAAAAAACCAGATAGAAATAAACGACGAAAAGCAAACCCTAGAAATCAAACATTGAAAACGAACAAATTGTAGCGGAAGCTGCTACCTGTACATGATGATTTGCTTTCAAGGTGACGACTAGTAATGACTAAAATACGCAGGTGCAGAAGTGTTCCTGCCGGCATTTTCTTCCGCTGTTGTAGAAAATCATGGTTTCTGGTTCTCAGCCCTTCCCACCGCCTTTCTTCTTCATCATCGTTCGATGTCGCATTGGACCGACGTGACTAAAGACGCTCTGAAAAACCTAACGTAGAGAGAGAAAGAGACGGATCTCGAGTCCTTGACTTCTCGTTTGTCAAAATTAAAAACCACCAACGCAACGACGATTGTTTCTTTCTTCTGTGGTGGTCGTTTGCAAGTTTTTAAGTAAAAATTTGTGTGGTATTTTTTCTCTCACTACAACACACCAAAAAAAAAAAACATAAAAAAATGAAGTGCTTCAAAAATTATGATTTGGGGTAATAATTTACGCCCCCACCGCCTCACGAGTCATGACCAGCTCCGGTCCTCTGTAAAAATGTCGAGTCATTCTGTACGTGGTAGACGCGATTCGGTCTGAATTTTGTTTTTCGCATGATTTTAAAGGCACCCCCATAATCTTATCATGCCTGTTAGGTTGGACTTGGTCAACTAAGTTTGACCATACGATTACTTGTGACAATCTCTATTTTGGTCAGACACTTTATCATGTAAAATTTTCTCCCACATTTTATATTAGGTTTTTTAAAATTAAGATATCCTACTCTACCTCTTTCAACTCTCCGAGTTGATTTTTTTGAAATTTCGAAATCAGAATAAAGAATTGAAGTCACTCGTCGAACTCCCTAGGGTTGAGAATGAGCACTTGTTTCATCGAAATTCTTTAATGGAAGAAGAAATTCAATAAAATTTGATGGAAGAGGAGTCTTCGAATCCCCCAAAAGACCATAAACCAGTTCCTTTAAAGGTATTCTCACAAGTTTCGTTACATATTTTACCTTTGAAACAAAAAAAATNAAAATTATGATTTGGGGTAATAATTTACGCCCCCACCGCCTCACGAGTCATGACCAGCTCCGGTCCTCTGTAAAAATGTCGAGTCATTCTGTACGCGGTAAACCCGATTCGGTCTGAATTTTGTTTTTCGCATGATTTTAAAGGCACCCCATAATCTTATCATGCCCGGTTGGACTTGGTCAACTAAGTTTGACCATACGAGTACTCGTGGCAATCTCTATTTTGGATAGACACTTTATCATGTAAAACTTTCACTCACATTTTATATTAGGTTTTTCAAAATTAAGATATCCTACTCTACCTCTTTCAACTCGATGTCAACTCTCCGAGTTGATATTTTTTGAAATTTCGAAATCAGAATAAAGAATTGAAGTCATCTCGTCGAACTCCCTAGGGTTGAGAATGAGCACTTGTTTCATCGAAATTCTTTAATGGAAGAAGAAATTCAATAAAATTTGATAGAAGAGGAGTCTTCGAATCCCCCAAAAGACCATCAACCAGTTCCTTTAAAGGTATTCTGACAAGTTTCGTTACATATTTTACCTTTGAAACAAAAAAAATTTCGATTTCGAAGCTGGTTTTTTTTTCATTCTCAAACTACGAATCAACATTGGAAGTCCGTTTTTCTTAGATAAAATCGCCATCAAGAAGCAAAAAAATTAGACATAAACCGGCATGCCAAATTAATTTTTTTTCTTTAAACCTGTCAAAATATAAATAGATAGTTGTGTACCAATTTCAGAAACATTAATTGATAGTTTGTGGCCGACTTTAGATCTCCCTCATTCTTTCCTCTTCTCATTCTCCTCCTTTTTTTACACCTCTCTCTCTAACTGTATCAAAGGAAAAGAATACCCAAAGACAGTGTTTTTAGGGTTTTAACCGAAATGTAAAGGCCAAACGAATTTGACCATATTAAGAGGGTGCCAATAAGCTTGGGGCTTGCTGATAAGATCATCTGGGTGCCTAAAAAAGACGCTTTTTTTTCGCTAAAAAAAACCCCTACAATTGGATCGAATCAGACCTAACAAGACGGGCCTGAATTCTTTTTGTTTGGATATTTTAAAAGCACACCCCTAAAGTTTGTTGGCGGGCTCAAACTGGTTGGAAATTTGGAATTGGTGGCATGGCTGAAGTTAGGAGCTCGCCACCAAGTTTTTAGTGAATGCTAATATAATTTCCCTCCTATCTAAAACGGGCAATTGGGTCGAACCAGGCCTCACTAGACAGTTTAGACTCTAGACTGCCTGGCCAAACCTGAGGTTTGATCTAACACTGGTCCATCCATTTTTACCATTAAAATGTCGACCAACTTTTAACAAAAGATGAGTAAAGAAAAAAGTGAGACAAACGGCCTAATATAATTGTAGATCCAAAATCACCCTTAACAAAGGTATGGAAAAATTAATATAATTGCTTTGGTTATGTTTTATCTTTTGTTCTAGTTTCAACCAATTCTCTATATATTTTTTTTATAGAAACTCGTTAGTTTAAAATCAGCTAGGGCACCCCCCACATGCGATGCGTGTGTATAATAGTTTTTATTTATGACAAAATTAGGCATTTTTGTTGATTTTATTATTGGCAGGTGAACTATAAGGGTATGAGTATATTGACAAAGATAGATGCCTTTCCAACTACTTTAAAAGAACACTTTGCTTTTTATTTAACGATGAGAGATACATTATTATTTATAGATCGTTATTCATACATTGCCTCGAGGATCCACATGTTCTCCTCACCATATCAATTATCCTAATAAAAAATTAGTACATTCTAAAACTTGTAATCCCATCATATGGTGATTGGAAGTCATTGATAAGAAGAATATCATAACTTAAAATCAGTCTTTGAATCATCTCTATATAGGCCCCACAAACTAATTTACACTCAATTTACTTTTAAAAATGTATGTGG
>MVGT01002720.1:130897-150122 GCA_002174775.1 Macleaya cordata
CGGTAATGCTTGAGTTACAGCAAATTCCTACAGAATTTGCTACCACTCAAGCATCCAACGGTCAAAGTGATTTGCATCTCCTCGTATTTCGCATCCCATCCTAAAGTGTTATGAATCTCACCGTGAAATGTGCCTGCTGTAGCAAATTCGGTAGGGATTTCGGTAGCCCTAGCACTACCGATATATATATGTCACCGAGTACAATGCATCACACCGTATTGAATATGGGTTATCTTCATAAATCGAATTCTTTAATTATCACTTTAAACATAAAAAAATATAAATGGAGGCAACCATTTAATAAATGACTACTGTTGCTTGCTGGTATGAAAAATGCCTCTTTGGATTATGAAACGATATTTCCATTAATTAATTGACTAAATAAACCACACACAATTTGATTGGTCATCTTTGCACAACAGTTCCTCTCTCACCGTTGGCCGGTGTACTCTGCAGTCTGCACACATTAGTGCGGGAGTTAACTTTTGTTGTAGCTGCAACAACAGCCATCCCATGCAGGGTGGTGTGTCAATTACACATCTGTCGTAATATGCACTTATTCAAATTAACTTATTTTTCTCAGCAATCGTTGTATCACAACCCTTTACCCAAAATCTCAGGTACCATCCTAAAATAGAAAACGATCATATAGGGATGATTTTGATCAATATGATTTCACAAAAAGTGTAAGAATAAAATAAATAATATTAACACCCCGCTTATTCTTATACCCTGTCCCACGTGGAGATCATAGGGCTAATATTGGTTTAAACGACACACTTAGATCATCTACACATGGGCTAAGAGGTATAAACATAAGAATAAATTGGAACATTTTAGTGTGCGTAATACGAGTAGAGAGATTTGCAAGTGTGCGACACAAGTGTTACATAATTGTTGAAGATGTGGCTCGATTGAAGCCTTGGAATAGTCCTATACATTGGTTACATGAAGACTCGTCAAGTGGAATATAAAGATGGGTCACACTACTACAAAGCACCAATGCTTTTCAAGATAAAGCTCCTCATCTAGATCCAATTTCAAGTGAAAAGGTTATTAAGTTAAAGACAATACGATTCTATGGATGAACTTGGAGGCGGATTGGCCCAACTTGTACAATGGGTGTTTGCGTGGGCCCTAACAAATCAGCTCAATGTTAGATCCACATTAGCCACATTATAATAGTAAAGATGTTGGTAAAACGCTAAAGTTCTTAACATTCCTGTTGTAATTGAACTGTACAACAAACAGAAAGAGAGAAGGAAAAAAAGAATAAAAAGAAAAAGAAGGGAAATGAAATTAACGTTTCTTGGATGCTGGTTCCTTCTGGGCGTAAAAGAATACAGCAGCAGCAGGGAGATCAAATCCGTTTTGAGCTGCGAAATTGCGGGTGTTGAAATGAATACGAGAAGGCACTTGCTGATCCTCCTCATTATTCCCGACGCCATCTTCATTATTCCCGAGCACAATTGCACCTCCTCCACTGCTACTCATCAAAACTGGTCCTCCAAACACCATTGGACCTTTCTGCAGAAATAGAGTGAACACGTACCTATGTATCCCAATTGGCGGCCTAGGTTCCATGTATGCAACCACTTCTCTTCCTGCAATTTAATTACAAACAAACAAATTCATACAATAATATTACACCGTCATGTGGGCCCTGTGGGGCCCATAGGCCAATATATATTTACTGACTACTAACTGATCATTCTGCCTCATTAATTACCAGTAGGGCTGTGCAAAAATAATCCGCTGCCCAAATTGACCAATCCAATTCAATTTGGGTTGGATCAAAACAAATCCAAAGACGAGATCGGGGTAGATCAGTTTAGAGTTTCTGAAATCCAATGAGCACGGATCGGTTGGTGGATCCTAACGTGCGAAACCAATACCCAACCGATCCAATCTACTTATCCATATAATAATATATATTTTGTAATTCTTCAAAATAAGTAAGGGTAATAATGTAACTATGTGAGCATGTATATATACATAACACAACACAAAGCTAACCCTAACTTTGATGATAATTTTCTAGATACAAAAAATACAAGTTAGGAGTTTCTCAATACAGTAATTATGGGTCCAAGTTGAAAATATGTGATAGTTTAACCAGGCCCAACTATTATTTTTTTAATTTTATAGGCTATAAATAGAGAGTTTGATAAATATTAAAAGCTCAATCGGTATGTTTAACAGGTCTAGCCCAATAGACCCAAACCGACGAAACCAATCCAATTCAATCTTGATTGGGGCGGATCGGATTGGATGGGATCCACTGGGCGGATCGGATTGGATTGAAAACCCAACACACATTGAATCAGATGCGGATCATTGATTTTGATTAGCTGCACACCCCTAATTACTAGTACTTATGAAGTAACACATGGAACAAATTAACATTGGTAACAATGATTGGGGCTGGATATTCACACCCAATTTTTTTTATATGTTACACCCAACTTATTATTCCAACGTAGAAGAATTGTTTTCCACCCAACAACCAACGGATGAGAGTCGAGCCTCTGACTCTCAAAGGCGCGAAAGCTCCGGTAAATGCAGAAAAAAGTTGGGTATACCTCAACAATTAAAAAGAGGGATATATTCATCCCTAGCTAGCTAGGCACACATGACACATGTAAGCGTACTTCTGCGAAGCACATGCATTTGTTACACGTGCTCTTAAGTGTGTGGTTGGAATTGAATCCCAGGACAAAACAACCAAAATTTTCTTGTAGCAAATTAAATTGTACGCATGCCCGATCTCCTTATTTAATTCTCAATTTGTTTTTAAGTTGGCATACAAATATGACAGTACTGATCTCCCTAGCTAGCTCTCTCTGAGGTTGCAGTCTGCCATGCCAGCAGAATTTCTGTACTTCTTTTTAGCTGTTAGTAAAACTATGAAAAAATTTACAAATTCAACTGAAATATCTGATCATGATCATGCACAAACAAATAACAAAAAAAAAAAAACTAAAAATAAGCATAGTATATCACAAATTTAGTCCAACGATGGGGGAACGAGAATCTCAACCCTCAGCCACGACGTCGAGTTCAAGGAGAATTAAAGTTATTAATTGTTACAAACCTTTGGAGGAATCAAGACCTTCAGGAATATCAACAACAATCCTGCATGCAACAAAAGCATCAATTCTTAATTAGCAGGTCTCAAATTAATCAATAAACATTAATTTGAATGCTCAATCTCATCCTGATGAAGCAAGACTCAAATATATAATAATAATTACCAATGAAGCCATTCTCTCATGCTTGGTTCACTAGGAGTTGGTGCATCTGGATCAGTCATAACCTATTAAAACATGCAACCCCAAATCAAAAAACAAAACCCAATAAAGAAAAAAAAAAGAATGAAAATTTTGACTTACAAGAGTGTAAAGATTGCTGGAAAGATTGTGAGAACGAGTGTTTATTTGAACAAGAGGCTTATCACTGACTGCAAAAGGCTTCAGCTTACACCCATTAGTGATTTTCATTGATCCATAATACACGACAAGCTCGACGGTCGGAGTGAACATATCAACCACGTCTCCGATCACTTTTCCGACAGCCAGTGACTGTACTGACCTAGCCATGAATGAAAACGATGATGAGGTTTAATTTTTTTGTTGGTCGAATGAAGTAATAGTAGTAGGTAGTGTTTTTTTTTTTTTAATACGAAGAGGGCCCTTGTTTTTAATTTCTATGTGGGAATGGAGGGAGGAGGAGAGGTAGAGAAATTGTTACAAGTAGGATGCCTTTTGTCAAAGCGATGTCAATGATCGACACGTTTCATGAGTGCCTTACTATACGACACGCTGCTTAGCGTTCTTTTGAGTTTACCTTAACGACACGTGTTGGGTGTCACGACGAACTTACGAACTGCAACTTTAAATGGGACCGAAATACCCCTATAGTTTTTAGAAATTGACACGATGTGAAGATATTTCTGATTTTCTGCGACTGCACGTTTTCTTCTTATTAATGTAGCTTTTCGGTCAGAGTTTCCAACTTATGTGGTAGTGGGATCCACCATGCTACATAACCATCCGGCATTTGTTTTGTAATATGGTTGGGCAAAAAAGCAGCACTCTAGATTTTTTGGGAGGTTCTAGGTGAAATTTTTCTTATTATAGGGCTCACATGGAGATGATTAAGGAATAATATTTTGTGAAGATGATTTCGTTACTATCTCTTCATTATATAAATCATCATCACTAAAAATCCTATTATTCTAAAATATTTAATTCCCTCAAAATGACAATCTAAAATTTAAAGATAAAATGGAAGGTTTAAAATTTAAGGGAGTTAGAAGTATTAGAATGAAATGATTTTCCGTGTCAATGATCTACATGTTGAGGAAGTCATCCTCACAAAAAATAAGCCCTTGGATAATCTCTATGTGAACCCTACAGAAAAATCTCCCTTTAACATTATTCTTCTTATTAACACCCCTACTTAATTACTTTAGATCGGTCACCCTGGCCCCACATAGAGACAGATTATCTAATGGTTAAGTTTTTGTGAGAATGATCTCATGAACATTGATCACCCACCAAAGAAATTATGAAACTTTTAATTCCTACAAATATTTATTTTTTATGTGAATAGAAGAAAAAAAAATAAATGAGAAAAAAATTAGAAAATAAAGAATACCACTAGACTCACCATATCTTCCTATTCGACCAATAATTTTCTATTGTGAGCTTCTATAGGTTTATCTTTTCATTAGCGTTGGAGGAGTTTTATTGGACGAAAGTCTATTTTCTCCACATGGCCTCCACTTTTTATCATATTCGCAATTATATGCTCTAAATAAAATTTATCTTTTGGAACCAATTACATTTCAAGGATAAAACCAACTTTAAATTGCATATGATCTAGAAGATTTTTGCATAAGATTTAATTAATTTCTATTAGTATATAATTAACTAGCCTAACTAGGAAAGATGATTGCCAAAATTAAGTAAACTGTCATGGCTTATTACCAAATTAAACTAAAGTATGTTTGGTAATTAATGATGTCAAACTAGTTTTCAAAGTGCTCGATTACATCATTTTTGGTAGAAAAAGAACTATAAAAGCACCAAACTTGATGAAAGCAAGAAACTTTTGAACCAACTGTAACCTTTGGTGACAAAAAGATACAAAGGAAACCCTACAAATAAGGTGTTCTTAAAAAAAAAGGTGTTCTCAAAGAAATGTATAGTATAGACGGCATTGAAGTGTAATATACTAGATGATGATTTGCTGTTGCATTGGATTGAGAGGGACTTGCACCTAAGATTTTACTAATGAAAAGAATGACCAAAACAATACCTACTTTGATGCCTACTTTCTTCTCCTAATTAACAAAAGAAATGAGCAAAAAACTACCAACTTTTGATGTGCTTACGTTCAAACATACTGTGAACAAACGGAATACGCTACTTTTAAAATTAGTCGAATACTTTAAAAAATTTAGACATTAAAAAAAATTATGTTCTTTTGTTTTATAAATTATGTTAATAGTTAATCCAAGTTATGAATTCTCTCCCAAAGAACTTACCAGCTCGGCGAAGAGGCACCTACAATTATCTTATTATATATATTGCTAGTTAACTTTATATATGTCTCTTATGATGTTATGTTGGTGGGTATACATAGTTTTTTTTTTTTCTTTTGAAAAGGTACAATATTATTCAAGACCGGTGCTAGTTTTAGGGAGATGAAATCTTTTTTTTTCTTTTGTTTGAAGGAAAGGAACTGTTATTCAAGATACATATTTTTAAGGCATAGATACACGAAACTAAGCGTGTGAGACTAAAATTCCAAATCCAAATAGACTAAAAGTTCTTCAATTAGTTCTTCCCCAATCCAAATAGACTATTAGTTCTTCAATTAAAATTCACCCCAAAAAAAATCCTCAATTAACAATATCACATAAATGCATATTAAAAAAAAATGTTCTGTTCTCTGCGTTATACCGTCATGCTATTATTTTATATTTTCTGTTTCATTAATGGCGCATCTCTTACACCCTTGCCTCTATTTAATTGGAAATTAGCCCCATGGTATATAATTAATTGAAGACCTAATGCCTAGACTAACGTAAAGATAATTATGGTCAAGACTGTTGTGGCCGTTAAAGCCGTACGTGCACCGGCTTTGAGGGGGTTGCTGATTCCATTTCTATTACGACTACCACCGCCCGTTACAGCTATAGCAATATTACTGCTGCCACCGCCACGGCCGCCACCAGCACTACTACTGCCACCTTTTTTGATATTTATGCTAATTCTTTTGTTGTCTTCAAGTTGTCGTCTATGCTGATGGGGAGCTGAAAGGAGCATACACGAAGATTATTGTTCATATTCAACTATATATATATATATAAGCAGAACTACGATAATTTAACATCTTTATCCGTCTTTTCAAAAAGACAAAAGANTTTTTGGATATATATATATATATATATTGATTGTGTATGTTATTTACATACTATTTACATACCAATTTAGACTAAATTTTAAAAATTAAAGTTCGTCCGGTGAGAAGTTAAATCAAAACTGAAATTGGAGTTAAATCTCAATTCCAACAATTTTATCCAAATATTTTAGAGGGTTCTCTAACTAGGAAAAAAAATTTAAGTCCTCATATTAATGCGTTCAAAAATTGCATTTAGTAATACACAAAGGGTTTTGACACTCAAATTTATGGATTTCATTATTTAACTAATAATTGTATTATGAGTTAGAAAAAAAAATGTGGGTATGGAAGAAGAAGAATACCTAAAATCGGGATGGGGAGAGATCGAGAAACCGAAAGGTTTAAGTATGAGATAAGGAGAAGAAGAAAAAGAAGAAGCGCTGCACTCTTCGTTCTCATTTTTTTTGATCGATTGAATTCAGGTTACCAAAAATCAATTAATCTGTCTCATTAACGTTTTTAATTACTTCTCCCCTCTCAGCCACATAATTGGACCGCAAAACCTGCATGTGTTATGTGTATCCCATTTAAGTACTTGGACGGTTACTAATTGATTAATTCCAGCTGGACCACTTCTTTAATTGGGACCATATATTAACCAACTACTATGCCTGTGGTGGGGCCTACAGGGTGATAATAATCTAAGGCCGAGTCTTCTTACGTGGTAGATCATTTTTATAAAAAAAGTGTTGGAGCGCATACTACGCATGTGGTGGGGTCTACATACGACGCATCCAGAGACTATTGTTTTAAAAACCGGCCCGGTCATTGAACCGGAAAAGTCATTGGGTTGGGTCAAATGGGGTCAACCAGTGGGTTGACCCAAATAATCCACTAAAGAATTGTATATTATAAACATGAATAATATATTATAAATAGAAAAGCTTATGAAAGTAAACAAAAAAAGCTACCTAGCCTAGATGGTAAAAACGTCCATTACTCAAACTTCATAAGTTCAAATCTTTCTAGATACAATTTTTTAAAATATATACATTAAGACCAAGTAAAAAAACCGGACGGTTCGCTGGGTTTCTGGTTCAACGGTCCGCAGTGGCGGAGCCAGAAAATTCTTATGGGTGGGGCACTTGGAGAACAACGATTTGTTTATAAAAAAAAATCATGGGTTTTAAGCTACAATTAACTAATAAATTTTTTTATTCTTTTTTTCGTACCTTTTTTACTTAATAAATAATTAAAAAATAATTTTAACAAGTAGGTGGGGAAAAGTACATTAAAAACACCTTAGTTTGAAGAAATTGCATCTAAGTCACCATTTTCAAACTAAATATAAAAAAGCACCCTCCCCTAATTTTTGCCCAAAATATCCCAAAAATATCCTCTTAGCTTTTCACTGTCTAGACCATTTATTCTTCAATCTAGACCCACATGTGGGGTTATTTCATCTAAAAAAGTAAAGGTATTTTGGGGTAAAATAAAGTGTGGGTGTTGATTTTATATTTAGTTTGAAAATGGTGACTTGGATGTAATTTCTCTAAACTAAGGTGTTTTTAATGTACTTTTCCCAAGTAGGTCTCTTAAAATTTCAATAATGATATTGGTGTATAAAAAGTAGAGTAATGCCAGGGACCTGAGTTGCGGACCCAAGGAAGACATTTTGACCTGTGGGGCCAACACATTGAGATGATCTAAATGCTAATTTTATTTTCGATAAGGATATTCTCCCCATCCCGTAGATCATCCTCACAAAAAATCACACATGCTAAATTTTCTAACCTTATAAAAGGTTGGTTAGCCATCAACAGTAAAATTGACTGCTCAATCACCGTTAAAATCGAATCAAGTTTTTTATGAGATTAGTAGTTTTAGAGTGGCCTGATTTTTTAGCCTATTGATCATCTCTATGTGAGCCCTAAGGGTAAAACGTCTTCCTTCGGTCCCCTAGCATTACTCTAAAAAATATAATATTCTTCAAATGATTTGTCACTTGCATTTCTATCTTTCTAGAGTTTTGGGAATGAGAAATCTGTTGGGGTTATGCCCTAAAAACAATATGTTTGACATCTATGGTTACTTGGTTTATCATTAATTTAATTTATCATATTTAACATGCATGGTGAGATTAATAATTTCGATGAATTATTCATGTACAAGTGTTGTATGTGAGGAGAGATATGATTCATTAGTAAATACTTTGTTCATGGTCTAAGTTGATTACACATTATTGGGAAGACTATAATATACTGAAGTCGATCACGTAAGTGATGTGATGTATCTCCATCACAGAAGTAGAGACTTCTAGACTTGTATATTGATGTATTTGGAATACATTGAACTAGATCGTCGAAAAATACTTTATATTTGATTTCAGCTCATTTAAAGTATTTTTACACTACTTTAGATAAAAGTCCTTAATTCTGAGAATATATATATACCCTGCATGTGGGTCACAGTTGTTTTGTTTTGCAAACAGAGAGGTCAATAGACGAAAAACGTGATCCAATATTCTGAGCAAAATGGATGACTGTAATCTCATAGTAGGATTATAATATTCAACATGAAATCCACTTCAAAGATATTCACTTAATTCAATGCATGGAATATTATTCTAAACTGGCCAGTGATCTTCTAAAATGTTTAAAAGATTATTAGAATGAATATTAATGTCAATGCATTTGATGGTTAAGGATAAATAAGTAATTTTCCCATAGTGCTGACTTGTAAATGTTACTAAGCTAAGGGGTTTTTACGAATATCAGAAACTGTGGAGGGACTGTTTATAAATTAAGTAGTGGGAGGGTTTTATATTAATTCCACTAAACCTAGAGGGTTCAATTACAAGTCCTTGGTGGACCAACTTGTAATTATTATTTTAGTTCCTAATTTTATAAGAGTTATAAAAGAATTAGGAAACTAAATTAATTAGCTAGTTTTAGTGGGACCCAGTTTAGATCTAATTAGGAGTGGAATTAGGGTTAGGTTGGCCTCCCTTATATATATATATAAGGGAGGGGCGATTTTTAGAGGACCACCCCTCTAAAAATCGTGGCTCCCATCCCCTCCCTCTCCATCTATCCTAATTACTTCTAAATACTAAAAACCCTAGCCTCCATTGTTACACAAACTAGGGTTTGGTTTTGAGGAAGAAGGAGAAACAGTTTTGAAGATCTGTTCTGGTGGATTGAAACAGGAAGAAGAGAACTTCAACATAGTGTCTTCATCAATCACGCTTCAAAAGTAATAATCCTCCAACCTTCTTAAGATTCCTGACAGCGATTAAGAACTATATGGGATTCAAGGAAATAGTTTTAAACTAATTTTAATTCCGCTGCCAGTTTAAATTTTAAAAACCTAGAATCCCTATCAAAATCGTGTCAAAAAAATAAAATCAAATGGAGAGAAAGATTAGAGTTAAAAAAAAAAGTTTAAAAAAGAATTTAAGTTGAAAGATTGGGTCGGGCACTTTTAGAAGGGTATGATCCAATACAACATATCTTTTGAAATTTTGGGTGAGGCACGTGCCCCACCCAAATGATATATAACTCCGACCCTGACCGTCCGGGTCAACTGGTTCAAGCAAAAAAAACCAGTTTTTAAAAAAATTACTGGGTCGGTGTTGAACCAACCCAGTTTTTAAACTGGGTCACCGGTTTTCCGGTTGAACTGGCAGGTCCGGTCCGATTTTTAAAACATTGCACTGATTTTTTTAGAGGATGTTCTCATCACTATGTATTTCATCATATTAAAAAATCAAGTCGTTCTAAAATTTCTAATCCCCTCAAATAAGCCTTTAAAAATTGGTAACTATTTAGTAACTATTTGAGGGGTCAAATAGTGACCAACTTTTAAGGACTAATTTGAGGAGGTTAGAAGTTTTAGAACGAGCTTATTTTTGAATATGATGATATAAATAGTGAAGAGAACATCCTCTAAAAAAATCAGTACTTAGATGCATCGCATATGGGCTAGGGCTGCACAAAAATGGACCGAACCGACCGATCCAAACCAAACCAATCCAAACCGACTGGATATTAACTGATCCAATTAGGTGATTGGATAGGATCGGTTGTTCTGTCTTCATAACCGAGTGGATCGGATCGGTTACTGGATGGACTCGTCAAATAACCGAGTTAACCGATTCGACCGAATACTTATATATAAATTTTAAAAAATTTTAAACCACCCCAAATAACCCTAATATATAAATGATATTTTCATTTCTTCCCCCTTTCTCTTTCTCCTCTTCGACTTCGAGTCTTCGGCAGGCGGCAGCTCTTCTCAGTTCTCTGATTCTCTCTAGGGCTCACCCAAAAACACCTCTTCATCTCTCTTCTCAACAAAACTCTGGTTGACTCTCTCTCTCTCTTTCTTGCATTGGTTGTTAGGGTTTTTAAAGGAATTTTGACTTGAACGGATAATTGGTCTCTCTTTTTTCATCTGCTGTATAATTGATCGCTGCTTAAAGCTTCTACTCTCTCCTTTTTAGCTAATCTTTTGGATTTTGGGCATAAAATTAGGAATCCCCAAATCTAATTAGGAAGTTTGGATTTGTTTCATAAACCATTTGGAAAAAACATTTTTTTTTTCAAAATTTAGAGCTCACGATTTCAAACTTTTTTCTAATTTTGGCTATATATATTTTTGGGTATATAAGGATTTTGAACATATTTAATAGTTCAGGTACTTATTTGGATTCTATTTAACTATTACACAGGTTATATGAACTATATATTAAATGAATTGTGTATGGTTTCATCAGCTTAAAGGTACCTTTTTTTTTTTTTTTTATCGATAAGCCCATAGAAACGAAAGGCTATTTCACATTTGCTTCTCAGAGATGGCTGAAGTTAAGTTTGAAGGTCTTAATCTCACCACCATTGTAGCAGATTCCTCTTCAATAATCAACTTTTTTCTTGAATTGTGGGTCGGGATTGTTGATGAATTTATTTATTATTTTAAATGATTGTGTTTTAAGTCTAATGGATTAAAAGCAATCTTAACAAAATGTCCTCTTCAAAACTGATTATCCAATCCAATCCAATCCGACCTCAACTGGATTATATGGATAACCGATTCAATTTAAAATTGGATAGGATTGGATGAGATGTTATCATAACCAACCAATATTGGATTGGTTATGGATGGACCCATTTAGGTCGGTCACCAACCAATGTGCAACCCTAATATGGGCCCCACAGGCGGGGCATTATAAGGGAGTGTTCTAAGAGGGGTTGCAATAACCTCCCTCAAAATGTTATCACATTTTAAAACTTTTAAATTTTTGAAAATCAATGTAAACGCAGTGTAAGAATAAAATGCATCTTATATATGTATTCAATTTTTTAATAACCAAGTTCATAACTGAAGACCAGATAAAAAACTTCAGTATAATTGCGGTCAATGTTGTGGCTGTCACAGCCATAAGCGCCACCTTTAGGGGGTTGCTGCTTCCACCTCCGTTGGTAGTGGCTGCAGCTCCAGCGCAAGAATAACCAATCAAACCTCCGCGAATAACCGCCCTAGCATTACCATCACTCCAACTATTACTGCCACCTCCACGACTGCGGGAACTGCCACCACTAATACGGCCACCACCACCTTTTCTGATATTTACATTAATTCTTTTGCCGTCTTCTGGTGTTCTATGCTGATGATAAGCTGAAAGGTGCATACATGGAGATCTTATTATTCAGTTAATTAAGTAGACCAAAATTATGATATACAATTAATCTAAATGGACAGTTGAAATCAAATGATCAGTTTGATTTTGAATGATATATAACCTTAAATCTACATAGAACAGGTTGTCGAGTGGACAAGATTTGTGAAGAACGACGTTATGTCATAAAATTTTCACCTTCGGACTAACATTTATCGTATAGACTGAACAATTTTAAGTGGTATAATTGGGCTGGATGATCCAAAGGACCCCATGAATTTGTGCGGCGCAACAGAAATTGTGGTGGCCTTCTACAAACTTCACACAAGCTATGAAAATCTAATTAGATTTGGGTTTAATTTTCGTTAGCATTCAATTAGATGATGTCTTAAAAAAAATAAAAAAATAATAATTAGGTTGCGTATTCTAATAATTAGAGCCACACCTGGGTCAGTTCCGGTCCAGTTATTGAACTATCTTGAATCTTGAACCTATAAACTGATTCGGTTCGGATTTTTATCAGTTCAGGTTCCGGTACACAAATAAGTGGAACAGACTCAAATAGGTGGAACAGGTATTAGTCTGTATTTAGGTTTTGATTCTTCACAACATAATTTTATATGTGGAATTGAATTATAGTATTTTTTCTAACTTGGTTCTTGGTTCTTGGTTCTTGGTTCTTATTGGTTCAATTCAGCTCCATCTGGCATCTGATAATAAACTATTGAAGTACTAGAAGGCTAGAACCAAAGTTGGTTAAATAGATACAAATGGTTCCAATCCCTAGGAGCTCCGGTACTGTACCTAAATATGGGAAAACACAGGTTCGGTTCAAATCCCGGGGGGTACTACACCGTTGTATAACAGCATTCCAGGTTAAAATCCAGAACAAGTGCATTCTTGTACGATAAATTTGACCAAAAATTAAATTCTGCAATTGATGAAGTGCATTGGTATTTCTTAGAAAAATGGAAAAAAATCAAATAAAAAATAAAGAAAAGTTTGGACGGGTTAATGGTAGGGGTGTCAATTGGTACCCAAAAATCCAGAACCGAACCGATACCGAAACCGTTTTTTGCGGTTCCGGGACCTCACTTTGTGGATCCGATAAATTTCGGATCCATTTCAGATCTGCCCGTTTTGGATCCGAAATTTTTCGGATCCATTTCGGATCCACCCAACGGGTACCCTTTTCCGTATAAATTCTATAATTTTATAGTTTAATTTACTATTATATAACAATTTTTTAATTTTTTTAATTTTTTTTAATTAAAAAAAAGAAATCAATGACTATTATTTAACAAATTTTATAATAAAATAAATTTTATAATTGAATAGAATACGAAAATACAAAATACAAATAGGTTTTGTGTGAAAAAAATAAAAAAATAAAAACTTAAAACGGGTATCAGGTACCCCGCGGATCCTAGCGGTACCGGATTCGGAACCACCAATTGAGGTTCCAGAACCGGAACCGAAAAGATCTAGAACCGCTTCATATTAACATGACCGGATCTGGAACCTTTAGGTTCCGATCCAGAACCGACCCGTTGACACCCCTAGTTAATGGGGGACTGCCCAACACTTGGAAGCGACTGCAAGGGTCGCCCAACATTGGCGGGAAGTTTGGACCCCGCCCAACCCATTTTCTGAATTAATGTTTAAATGTTGTGAGTCCTGATCCTAGGGTTAATTTTGGAGTAGGATATTCTCTTCGTAATGTAGATTAACCTCACATAAAATTAGAGTACACTTAAATTTACAAAACCCATCAAAATTTGATTGTAAATCAAGGTAAAAAGATCATCTTTATTGAATAAAAAACCGTTGATTTTGCTCAAAATTTTGATGGTGTTAAGAATTTTAGAGGAGATTTTTAGTGATGATGATCTACAGGTGATGAGAAAATCTTCACAAACATCAACATCTGGATCGTCTCAATGTGAGACCCACAATATTTAAACTCCACATTTTGTGGGGCCCACATACAGTTGCATCCAGAGGATTTTTTTTGGAGAGGATATTCTCCTCAGTCCTCACTATGTATATCATGATACTTAAAAAATTAGCTAGCTCGTTCTAAAACTTTAACCCCCTCAAATTAACCCTTTAAAATTGAAAAGTTTATACTTTTTTTTACCATCGATTTACAATAAGCTTTTTATAAAGTTAGAAATTTTTAAGAAGGGCTGATTTCGGGTGAGTATGTTCTTCTTATTATGTAGATCATCACATCTGAAGATCAACCCCTGGATGCATCTGCATGTGGGCCCCACAATATGTGGGGTTTTTGTTGGGCTATATAAGGGAGTTTTATATATATACATAAAGGGAATGGTGTGCCCTCACTATATTACCATCACTGTTACTATAGCCTGTGGGGTCCTCCTATAGATGAATTACTAGCTGATTTTTTTGTAAGGATGTTATCTTTACTATGTCCATCATTTTTATAAAAAAATCTTATGAATTAAAAAATTATGTTATACATATACACATAAATAGAAGATTAATCTAATTAAGCGCAAATACTCATATGAATTAAGAAATTAGGTTAATACTTCATGATTCCGATAAAAAAAAAAAAAAGTTCACACTTAATGATGTCTAAGAAGAATACCAGCTGAGACCAAGGTCGTGGGGAGAGATGATGATGATGAAAAGTTTTCCAACCAAGAGAAGAGAAAAAGAAGAAGAAGAAGAACAAAAAGTGTTGATCTTTTCATTATCTTCATTATCTTCCACACAAGAATACTGAATAGTCTGAATGTACTAACTTGACATGAATCTTTTTCATTTATATATTTAATAGGAAAATCAAACTCAACATTTTACACCTAGGGCTAGCTGCCTCTCTCTCTCTCAAGTCTCAACTCCCAACCACATAATTTAAGGCCACAGATCTGCCACATCCTGTACTTAACCTTTTCAAGCGGTCTCACAACTAGCTTAGTTTTACACCATGCTTACACCACGTTTTTTTGCTTGCAGAGGTGATGCAAGAGCTTCTTTTTTTTCGACCAGGATGATCTCTTCATCTTGCATATCAAATTGAACCCTTACATATATAATCTTCATGTATCCCTCAACTAGTTGGTGTAAATAAAATGTAAGTGGAATATTTATAAATAAAATAACATGTTAATTTAAAAATTTTTAATTTAAAAAAAAAAAAACTAGCGTAAGTATCACATGCAACACAGCTACAGAATACTCTATCCACTTGTTTTGAGAATTTTCATCATGATGATAATTAAAACATATATCCATGGACTTGTTCCTTAAGCTCATAATGAAAAAGGAACGAAAGAAATTTTTTATAAACATACCCCTAAAGTTTGGTGGTATTTCGAATTAGTTTGACATTTTTTTTTGGTAGGAGGGGATTAATACTCAAGTTATAATATGGCATAGATATACTATAACAGTGTGTGAGAAGCGCAGAAACTGCCATTAACATCGAAATATGTACCTACATATATATAACACGTTACATGGGCCAAACTTAACGGTAATTCCACAACTAATAAGTCTTGAATCCGAGACCTCCCAATTCTTGAAAGGGATGCAAATCAACCGAGCAAGTGGTTGTTTGCCAATTGGTTTGACATTGCTTAAATCCATATCTCACGATCAAATTTTTGGTGCCCCCTAGTAATTTCGGAACAATAAATGCAAAAGATAAAACTTTGACTAAGAAGGAGATTTTTAGGTATGTGGGTCCAAACGAGCTCTGGCAAGACTTTATTGAATGAATTTGGGCAAGAAGTGGTGCCATGAATATAGGTACAACTTAGGCAGGCCCAATCAAAGAATGGTTTTGGGCTTGGGCTACAATAGTAGAGAATAAATTTTAGATCGACTGACGATCCGACTGAGTCGACTCGAGTCGAAATTAAATCGGATCCCCACTTCTATCCTGCAAACCATGCTGACTTCAATCATACTTACATTTAATCATAAGATTCATAACTGAAGAAGTCTATAGTAACAATAAGATGATTAGGGTTACTGTAGTAGCAGTCACAGCCGCAAGTGCACCTGCCTTGAGGGGGTTGCTGGTTCCACCAACGCGACGACCACCAGTGACACCATCATTATTGGTAGTACCTCCACGACAACCACTGCTTCCTCCTCCACGACCACCCGCGCCGGTACCTCCAAATCCACGGGAACCGCCACTGCCACCGCCACCGCCACCGCCACGTCCACCACTGCTACTACCACTTCCTCCTCATGGTTTGATATACACATTAATGGAATTGTTGTGTTGAGGTGTTGTATCCTGACTGCTAGCTGAAAGGCACACAAAAATTGAGATGGGATTAATTAGAAAAAGTAAGCCATTGATGGTCTAATTAATTAAGAATTGAGATTGAAGAATAATTCCTGCAGAAACCATGATGTGGAAAGATGGAGATGTAAAAAGGTTCAAGTATGAGAAGAGGATGAGGCATGGGATGAGAAGAACTGTTGATGCTCTGTCCATGATTCTCATTTTTTCACCATGAAATTATTAATTAAGACTAGTAGATATTTGTAACCTGAATATATAACTCCCTTAATTTACAACAATATATATATATATTTATATATATAAATAGAATAATTTTAGTAGACAAATCAATAATTGACAAACCTATATTAAATCTCTTTGACTTGTTATCTCATTCAACGTGCAAGACAAAATGCCTATTTATATATGGTTAATCTCTACAGGCCCACAGACTATTATCTAGATTTGTCAACCCTTTATGTGTCAACGCTTCATTTGTCTGCAATATTTATTTAAATAGAACTCATCACCCACCCATAAATTAAGTTAACCCCACCATGAACATGTGGAGCCCACATGAATGAGTACTTGAGTAGTACTTTTTGGACCAACTAAAACTTGATCTCGACCCTTCTGTGCCATGGTTTGGGTGGAGGAGTGGTGGATCCTATCTCGTCACATAACTTTCTGGCACAAATTTTGTAACTTGGTGGGTCCAAAAATTATTTTTCATTATCTAATATTAGTCAAAAGGCTAAAAACGACCTTTTTTTAATATGTACGTGATGATTTGTTGTGTTTACCCACTAGAAATCCAAAGAGAGAAAGGTCGTCAAATTTGTGCTTCTTTTGCTGGGTGTACATGTGTTGACATCTCATTTGTCTATTAACCTTTTTCTTTGGTTAGAAGAGGTTCTCCTCATTATGTATATCATCATATCCTAAAAACATCTCTTTCTAATTTTCTAATTACTCAGAAGTTGCTGTTAGTGTGTTTGGATGTAGAATGAAACATGAGTCCTTGGAAACATGAATCCTTTGGTTTGTTTGGCTGCCATTTAAAATCCAAGGAAAATCTCTATTTTGTTGTTTTAATTTTGTGGGGTGTAATCTGCATTGAGTTGGGTGAATACATAGTGAATCCTTAGTTTAAAATTCCAGCAAATTCTAAAGGGGGAGGTGGGACTCCAAAATAGAGATTTGCTAGAAAATATGTTTCCCTAGGAAACAAGTTTCTAGGGATTCTTGGCAGCCAAACAGACCAGGGAAACATGAATCCCTGGTCTCCACTAAATCCCTACTTTAGAATCCTTCATCCAAACAAACTATGTATGTATACTTTAAAGCAGTCTTATAGACAGTGGTACAAGCAATTCAAGATGTTTATACTAAAGCAGAAATACACACGTAGAAGACTTGATTGATGTGTGTTTTCAGAAAACTTCAAGTTGGAGTAAATATGGCATATGTTTTTTGAAGCTCGATCACCTGATTGGTGATGGGAAGAAGTTCAAGAATTGCTTGAACATTAGCATCATATGCATGCAGTTGTAACACCTTTGGGTGATTGGTGTCTTAAGACAGTTCGTAGCACCTCCGGCTAATTAGCATCTTCGGATGCAAGTGGTGGAGCACTTTCGAGTGATTGACGCTTACTGCTAGTAGTATTGAAGGCAGTTGAAGTTCTTTTGAAGACAATTGAGGACTTTAAGTGATCAGAAGTAGGCAGTATGCGAGTTGCAGCAGAGATAATTAATAATAGCGCAATTAAAGGCAGTAGTGGTGAGTTGGAGGTAAGCGGAGGCAAGATATGTGTACAACATGATATATATGCATGTTCCACATGATATATGTTTTGGACACGTCACCTGACTTAACTTTTGTTTTTTTGCATGTAGTTGCATGATTTGTAAGTCTTGAATAGCTAGCATTGCTCATAAACAATAACCAAATTAACCATTAATTAAGATGTACATAATTAATTGCTTAAGGGGGTGTTTGTTTTTGCTGACTCGGAGATCTGAAATCTGACTTGGATCTGATTCGGGTTGAGTCAGATTTCAGACCGTTTTTGAATTATAGTATTTTTTCTAACTTGGTTCTTGGTTCTTGGTTCTTGGTTCTTATTGGTTCAATTCAGCTCCATCTGGCATCTGATAATAAACTATTGAAGTACTAGAAGGCTAGAACCAAAGTTGGTTAAATAGATACAAATGGTTCCAATCCCTAGGAGCTCCGGTACTGTACCTAAATATGGGAAAACACAGGTTCGGTTCAAATCCCGGGGGGTACTACACCGTTGTATAACAGCATTCCAGGTTAAAATCCAGAACAAGTGCATTCTTGTACGATAAATTTGACCAAAAATTAAATTCTGCAATTGATGAAGTGCATTGGTATTTCTTAGAAAAATGGAAAAAAATCAAATAAAAAATAAAGAAAAGTTTGGACGGGTTAATGGTAGGGGTGTCAATTGGTACCCAAAAATCCAGAACCGAACCGATACCGAAACCGTTTTTTGCGGTTCCGGGACCTCACTTTGTGGATCCGATAAATTTCGGATCCATTTCAGATCTGCCCGTTTTGGATCCGAAATTTTTCGGATCCATTTCGGATCCACCCAACGGGTACCCTTTTCCGTATAAATTCTATAATTTTATAGTTTAATTTACTATTATATAACAATTTTTTAATTTTTTTAATTTTTTTTAATTAAAAAAAAGAAATCAATGACTATTATTTAACAAATTTTATAATAAAATAAATTTTATAATTGAATAGAATACGAAAATACAAAATACAAATAGGTTTTGTGTGAAAAAAATAAAAAAATAAAAACTTAAAACGGGTATCAGGTACCC
>MVGT01002720.1:155808-212412 GCA_002174775.1 Macleaya cordata
AAAAAAAAAGAAAAGAAAAGAAAAGAAAGAATGAACATAATAATATTAGAGAACTGACTGATGACTGGTAGATCCATCTCAAGCCCAACATGTTCAAGAAGTTTAAAACCATCCATGTCAGGCATGTTTACATCACTAATTGATTGCTTATAAGGAAGTTAAAAAACCAGAAAAGAAAAAAAAAAATAATAAGAACCATTAGAGAGAATAAAAAAAAAAAAAGAAGAAAACATTCACTAGCTATCTCTCTTGAAGCTCCAGCTATAATACACAGAAGGGTAAAATTGTCAACAAGAAGATGAGTCAGATGAGTCAGATGAAAAAAAAAATAAACATTTTTTTTAATAAGTCAGATGAGTCAGATTCAGATGAGACAGATTCAGATGAGTCAGATCAGATGAGTCAGATCAGACGAGTCAGATTTTTAAAAAAAAAAACAAACACAGCCTAAGTCTTGAATAGCTAGCATTGCTCATAAACAATAACCAAATTAACCATTAATTAAGATGTACATAATTAATTGCTTAATTTGCTTGGAAAATGATTGCACTTTAATTAATCAAATTTGAGAGTCAATGAATGATAGATAACCAATATAGAATAGTACTGATGCACTCCAGGGATACTCACACATATATAACATATCAACTAGTCTAAACAAAGAATTAATGAGATGATTAGGGTCAGTGTGGCCGCAAGTGCACCCTTGAGGGGATTGCTGGTTCCACCACCACCACTGGTGACACCTCCACGACCAGGTGTATATACAACACCGCTGCCATCACCACCACGACCGCTACCAGTAGCACCACCACGACCACCAGGACTGGCTCCTCCTGCAGCTTTTATGTACACATTAATGCTTTTGTTTTGTTGATCATGCAGATTAGCTGAAAGGTAAACATAAAAATTAATATGTTGATCAATTTGATATATAATTAAACTAAATTGAGAAGTGGTCTAAGAAATAAGATTGAAGAAGAATATATATAATACCTGCTGAAACCATGGTGGGGAGAGATATTGTTGGAGATGTAAGAAGGTTCAAGCATGAGAAGAGGAAGGAAAGGAGAAGAACTGTTGCTCTTTTCATGATGATTATGATTTTGATGATGATGATGATTATGATGATTCTCTGATTCTGACTCTTCCAATGATCGATCTGATATTGTACTGTTGCGCTATATATATATATATATACCACCTTTAATTGCTGCGCTTGCTTACAAATACCATGGATATGTATCAATAGTCTGATTGTCAAACCTTGCTACCTCCTACGCGTTTACGTAGGTTGAACAAATTAATCAAAGTCAACAGTTTCAACTCTGATC
The DNA here is from genome assembly GCA_002174775.1 of Macleaya cordata. NCBI lineage: Eukaryota > Viridiplantae > Streptophyta > Magnoliopsida > Ranunculales > Papaveraceae > Macleaya > Macleaya cordata. The sequence continues at coordinate 157,143 of MVGT01002720.1, forward strand.
TCTGAATAATAAAGAGCTAATATTCTGATGATGATGGAAACTTCGTTGGACCTTTATATGTATCAATATTTATCTCTAATAAGACACCGTGTCCTCAATACAAGAAAAAAAAAAAAAAAAACATCACAAATGAGACACTCTGTCCTAATAAGATACCGTGCATCGCAAATAATTAGGGACCGTGCTAGCTTGACACCAACTTTTGGTGACACCAGCATGTTTCGGCCCAACACAAGGGCTTAGGGCACACATCAAGGGCTGATTTTTTGGAAGCATGTTATCCTCACTATGTAGATCATCTCAACAAAAAATCAACTCATTCTAAAACTTCTAACCCAATCAAACATTGGCTAGAAATCAATTAGAAATCAATGGTATAAGAAAATAAATGGTGATAAATAGAGTCCAATGTTTGATCAGGTTAGAAGTTTTATAATGAGTTGATTTTTTGTTGAGATGATCTACATGGTAAAGAAAATATGCTCCCAAAAAATCAGCCCTTGATGTGGGACCTAAGCCTTTGTGTTGGGCCAAAATGTGCTGGTGTCGACACCAAAAATTGGTGTCACGCTAATTAGTAGTACATTAAATAGCTATTAAATATAGTGGGAGAGGCACATTAATTTTTAATCATATAAGGTCCAGTAATGGCTTCTGAGAAGGTCCCTGAGATATCGGAGCTTCGAACTCCATTAGTGGCTTCCATTAAATTTCACTTCCACCTAGGTTTATTAACCCAATAGATCCACTCTGATGGATTTATTGCGAGATTGATAAACTGGAGTTCTATCGTTTGGATCAAAAGGATGTCGTAATGATGAATTGACGACAAGTCTAGAGGATTTTAGTTTTTATTTGATCGTTCCATGATGAATTGCAGAGTAGAACATGTAAATCCTTAATCATTTTTGGATGCTAATTTGTGGTTAGCTCAAAAATCTAAAAATGGTAACTCAAGTCACAGATTCTCAATCTAACTCTCTCTTTTTTACCCTTTCAATAATTCGTTCTGCTTTAAAAAATAGGCGGGTTGGTTGGTTAAAGAGCTAATATTATCAAACCTTAATTCTAACTACGAAACCGATCAATTTTTTAAACTCTAATCCTATCAGTTTAGTATTTTCTTTGTAAAATAGTGAAACGGGTCAGGGTCGATCCTAATCCTAATAGAATAGAAGGGAAAAGGGGTCAAAAAAATGAAACCTTAACCCTATCAGTTTAGTTGGCGGATCGAGTTAGGGTAGGGTCTGGTGGATCGAATTAGGGTAGGGTTAGCCAGTCATAGGTCAAATTGTCATCTCTAGATAGAACTTTACGTAAACCTTAATCGCTAAGTGGTCCAACAGTGAGTATATGATGCAATTATTGTGCTTGCGTCGGATAATTTTAGCATTTATAAATATAACAAAAAAAATCATTTCTTGTAGAAAGGTTATATGAAAAAAGAGATTGCTAACAAGCAGAAGCCTTCTCCGAATTATCAGAGCCAGGTTTCGATCCTGGGACCTGTGGGTTATGGGCCCACCACGCTTCCGCTGCGCCACTCTGATTGTTGTTACTTAGGTTAGAACTTTAGTTTTAGAAATAATGTTCTCATCAGAATATAGGATGGGGACAAGCCCGGTAACATAGAATGAGCCCATTAGGACAAAAAATGGGCCGGAGGATTAAAAATTATAATTACAACCATCCACAGTACGTCTTACTCAAAATTAATAAAAATCTCCAGAGATTAAACAAACAAATATTTTTTAGAACAGTATTAAACTAACACATATGACAAAAAATTAACAATGAAAACTTCTTAATTAGGGGATACAAAGTGGGATTTTGTTGCTTAATTAAAACAGTAAAGTATAGAAAAATTGCAACAAATTTCTAAATTCTAAGGCCTTTACAACATCGACAGACGCTCATCGGCAACGCATGCGTAAATCACACTAATTTTGATGCTTACATAAATCCATTGATGTCCAACATATCTGGGATTTCGAACGTCAACAAGTCGCTGCAATAGCTATCTCTCTCATCTTCAGTGCTGCTATTCATATACGTCGAAGAATTCAATGGAGTTTGGCTGGATGAAGGTGTTGATAGAACTGAACCAAAACCAAAATCCTGGTTAAAATAATCATTGGATTGGAAATTTGAATTTTGATCAGGTAGAGAATTGACAAAAAATTGATCATGGCACCCATGGTTTTGCGATAAATGAACGGAATTTTCCATGAAATTCGAAGGAATTACTACATTGTCTTGCCAAAGATTTGGTTGGGAATTTTGGGAACTAATCAAGTTGGTAGGATTTGATTGCTCAACATTACATTGAAGTTGCTGGGTTCCATTTAGAAATTGAGCATAAGGAGGAGGACTACTAGTACTTGATGTAGTGCAAGCTGAAATATCTTGAATTGGGCATTGGAGTTGGTTTGGTTGGAAAGATGATGAAAACTGGTTCTGGTTCTGGTTCTGGTTTTGGTTTTGGTTTTGGTGTTTGAGAAGTTGGGTTTGTTGAAGAGTTTGTAGAAGCAAATCGGGTTTTATTTCGCGTTGTTGTTGTTGTTGTTGTTGTTGTTGTTGTGAGGAAAGGAGAGTGGTTACTAGTCTCATGAGGTCTGGATTAACTAGTGATTGGATCCCGAGTAATCCAGACATGTTCATCAATTGATTAGATGAGTTGCAGAGAGATGATCTGAGGATTGAACCGAGGTCTAGAAGATCGAGACGAGGAGTATGAGTTACGGGGTCGATTCCCATTTTGAGAAGCCTCTTTCTAATGTGGGTATTCCAGTAGTTCTTGATTTCATTATCAGTTCTTCCGGGTAAGCGCGCGGCAATAGTAGACCACCTAATTAGATTGAAAAAAAAGAACAAGTTAAGAAATTTTACACTAGCTATATATGACAATAATAAAATTAAAAAGTACAATTAGTAATAAACTAGTAGTGTTTTCAAAATCATTGACTTATTTGTTCATAGAGTAGGTAATCCAATAATTTAGTTATATGCTTAATTTAAGCAGTATTATTAATTAATTGAAAACGTACAAGGAAAAAGAAGAAGAAAAATAGAACAAATTAAGAGTCTTACTTATTGCCTAATACACTGTGTAGTTGAATTATTGTCTCTTCCTCTTCAAATGAAAATCTCCCTCTCTTGATATCAGGTCGGAGATAATTCGCCCATCGAAGACGACAACTCTTTCCACATCTCTGAAGACCTTTACAATTCAACATGAAAAATGCACATTAATTTGGTTATTAAAATATTAATTAGTACTTAATTAAAAGACTTATATAGAGCTTAATAGTTCAAAGAAATTAAACAAAGCTAGTTAGCTAGCTAGCTAGCTATAAATCAAACATATATATATATATATATATATATGATTGATCATGAAGCTAGCTAGAACAAATTAAATTATATAACTAATTACCAGCATTTTTGGGAAGGGTACGCCAACTGCCGTGACCGTGTTTTTGGATATAATCGATCAGTATCTGATCTTCCTCAGCAGTCCATGGTCCCTTCTTCAGTCCATTTTTATCACAACATGGTGCTCTTCCCATTTTGGTATATCACAATTAAACTTTCTATCTTGATCAGAAACCCTAATTAAGGTCTGTTAATGCAGAGAGAAATAAGAGAGAGAGAAAGAGAGAGAGAGAGAGGTAACGTTGAACTTTGGTAACAAGAGTGAGCTAGCTAGGTTGAATATTTGTAAAGGGAAGTGTGTGGGTATATATAAGAGCGTAAAAGTCAGAAGGAGTAAGAAAGAGAGAGAAGTCAACAGGATTGGGTACCGGCCATTTGTTTTATCCAACACACAAATTAAGACCATCGACGTGTCCATCATCCAGGAGATTGGGAGCAGCGGAGGAAATTATAATCAAAATAAAATAATCTCATCTTTTTTTTTTTTATTATTAGAACTTAAAAAGGTAAAATCCTCCTCTTTCTCTTTCTCTTTCTCCTTCTCTTTTCTCTCTCTCAAGTTCTCAACAGCACGTACAGTTTAGTTTACCTCGTCGAGGCGAGGGCTTCGAGGCTGTCCTCGGTTTCTGAATTCATATTAGCTGTCACCATCAAATGCTGCCACGTATGCCCATAAACCTAGTGACGTCCTCAGGCACATCACAATCTTCACAGCCTCCATCTCTCTCTCTCTCTCTAGCTGCTCTCTGCATGGCTCCAAAACAAAATTCAGAGCAAGTTGCTGGATTTGGGCGGCTCGATTATCAGTTTAGCAGCTTATTAATTCAGCTCGTTTTAATTTGATGCCTCCTCGTCTATTAATTTGTGGGGCCGGGTTTACGTGTTTTTAAGAGTATTGCTGGCTGGATCGAAATGGTGGATGAGCCAAGTGGAACAATAAGGTACTGCCATCTGTGTATTATTTTACAACCAAATTAATCACGTGATCTCACTCCTCCCATCATCTACAGTACTGCTGCTAGATCGACATGGCAGTCTCTTGTATATGGAAAGAAATTAAATGTGGAAAGGTAGGGAGGAATATTACATATATGTGCTTTATGCTTTTATTTTGTAGTTGTACCCCTAATTATACTCTTTAAAACAACTAATTAATAAAAAAAATGTTTAGAAAATATAAAACAAGTCTCTGTAAAAAAAAGTCATTATAATTTTAATCCTTTTTTTATAAATTTAGACATTAGTTTTGGACATAAAAGTCATAAAAGTAGGAACTAAATTTATAAAACAATAGGGGTGGGATTCGGGCGGGTTAGAGGCTTTGGATATGCCATGCCCACACTATACCTCCGTATACCCAGAATGCCCATAGAACCCACAAAACCCGTAAGGGGTCTACCCACACACGGTCCGTGTGAGTTTCTCGGATTCTTCGGGTTGCCCAAGTTTCAATAAATTTAGGTGATTAGATGAGCTTATTAATACAAAAAATAATAATAAATAGATAACAAATTTAATCAATAAAAAAATCTCTTTCAGGATTTCAAAATATGAACAAACTAACAATATCGATCTACTCACGTGATAAATAAATTAAAGATGATTTTTTAATCTTTCAAGTTTTATTTAATAAGTAATAAAATTTTGTTTGACTTTACATAAAATGAGATACATGGAAAGTTTTCTTTTTGGGTTTTAATACCTTCACCCCATATTAGTAATTTAATATATTTATCTATCTCTATTATTCTAAATATTTTTTCAGGCCCCATATTATTTCCATGTTAGAAATTAACTAAAATTTTTATATATTTATCTATATATATAAGTTTCTCGGGTTGGGCGGGTTGTCTGGATTGACAATTATTTATGCCCATGCTTGCCCAAATATAATTTTGGGTTGGCAAAATAATACCCATTGTTGCCCAAATGCCCAACAGTCTTTGCCCATGCTTGCCCAAATACCGAGTCGGGTTCGGGTTGGTCGGGTTGACCCAACCCAAGTCCCACCCCTATAAAACAAGGACTAAAATCATAATGACTTTTTTTACAGGGACTTTTTTTTTTTCTAAAACCACTAAAATGTTTTGGTTATTGAATTTTTTTTTTACAGATTTTACTATACACTTTGCTTGCAATTAAGGGCACTTACAAGAAATTTGTTTTACAAAAATTGTTATATATTATTGTTATTTTAGTCTATGTTAATGTTTTTTTTTCTTCTTCTTTTATTTATGTGCTTTTTTTTTTTTTATTAATCAGGGTTCCCTAAGCTCATTTAAATTAGGCATGCAACTAATTTTTCCATCATGAATAATTGCCATTGATTAGCTGAAAAACATGAACTACCTAAATTATTAGTGATTTATATAAATTTTTTTTTCTTTGAAGAGATTAGTTGTTTTTCATGAGATCGATCAGTAATTTGATGCTAGTGGGAGTTAAACTCGGGTCTAAACTAGCTACAATAGCAGACAATACCAACTGTACGAGCTCAAACATGCATGCATGCAGAAATATTTCTTCTAGCAATCTATTGAAATTAGGTTTGGGTTTTCTATTTACTTTTCCTTCTCAATGTATTTGTTCTTTTTATTTTTCTTCTCCCTTTATATACTTTCTTTATTCTACGTAATTTTCTGACAAGGGGTACTTAATTATCACTTAATTTCTTAACACTGATCAATTTAATTAATACAGTGCTTGGTCACACATATTAATTCTTTCATTCGTGGTCCAGAAGGTATATATGTCTGAATTAATTAATAAGAACGTTTGTGAAATCATGCCTATATATGAAACAAAACCTTTATTTTCATCTTAGAATATTATATGCCCGCGCATGGAGAGAATAGAAAAGTCATAGTATTATTGCCCTAACATTTTCATATTATTAATTTCATGGTTTATCGATCCAATCATGCAATTAAAACATTGTTATATTCAGTCCTCAGCCATGTCGTATAGTGGATGGTGTTGTGGTGCCTATGTAAGTAAAAAGGGCCCATATCCACTATTTGAAGGTCTCAACTACGTTATCTTCCCTATCCTAACCTAGACACTGAAAGCGTACAGATGGTTCATTTTTATTAGCTAGCTTTGATTTGACTGTTATAACCATCAAAACTCAGATGTCCCTCCAATCACTAGGGCCTACAATAATACAGATTCCACCACCATCCCATAATTCAAAAAATTAGGTAACAAAAAAAAAAAAAAAAACTCCAACAATGACATGCAAATATATATTGAAGCCAAGCCGGCGTGAACTCAAACAGTACACGCCACTCGATCAGCTCAGAGCAGTCTGGAGGATTGGCTGCTGGACGCCTGGCCACCACAATGACCATGAAGGGGCAAGGGCGTTTTCGTCCAAAATCTAAATGTCAATATTTGCTAGATATCCTCATTGGACATCGATCTCATCCATGCAGATCCATGCAAGATCGTATGACGATCTCCATGCATAAATTTTCCTTTTTTTCTTTGTTAATTTTAATCGAGATTCGTCTATACGTGTCTCTTCACAAATGGTTAAGTATTCCAAGATGGGGACCACACTGAAGAAAGTGATATATATACCTGATTAAACCTATCCTTGGCCACTGTCTGGCCACGTCAGGACTTATGACGCTACGAGTCCTGTCTACTTCCCAACGACAAATCCTCCTTTCTTTCTCCCTCTCTCTTTTTCTCCTTGTCGACGTCTGGTCCGTGTCTGATAGGTTGGTTCTCTTTTCTTACCTTACGTTACAAGCATACGATCTTCTCTTTCTTTTATGCATGTATTCCATGCATAAAGTTTTATTCATATTGCCAGGCATGTTTATGCTATTTCCAGACCAGTTAGATCAGAGTTGACTCAGATCAATATTGACAGACAATGTACAAATTTAAGCTCCAAAATGTCATTTTCGAAAGTCATATTTTGACTTCTTATTGTTATTGCTCTTCACTTGATCGGTTGAGTAATTTCTACAATGTCTCAACCGTTTTCAACAACTCAGTTGGTTCTTGACCTAACATATATACAACTCGTTACCTAAACGGATTAATAATACAATTAACATACATTTATACACGCCTGGTAATATCAGTATGTATATATCTAAAATAACAAATTGTTGTGAAATCCTAAGTTTGAACCCTTTGAAAAAACATGTGTTAAAAGGTGTTATCTTTCAACCACCACTAACAATACAAGGATTTTGGTCAAATACTATTTTATTCAAATAATCTACTATATATATATATTGTATTTGGCCAAGAATATATGAATTATCAATTAATTTTGACCATCCTCGTCACCTTTTAGTTGTTTGCTTGCCTTACATTCTAAGAAAACCGTCCCCTAAATTAACCATATTTGTTATGAACCATATAAAATGAGGATAATCAAGATTTATTAATTAAACTAATGCAATTCCTACGCCTAATTAATATCCATGTGTTTGTTAATTAAACTAGATTATGCCGTATAAGTTTCGTAAATTTTGTTCCCTTGTTGGGTTTCATGGAGACACAAGATTTTTTTTTACGGGGATATGCGCGTATTAATAAAGTACGTGGTATACTTAATCATGATTTATTAAAGTAAACTAACGCTTAATTAATTAATTAATTATATCTCATATATATATACTCATTAGGGTAAATTATACCTTTCAATGACTCAATGGTCTACGGTTTGATTTCTCTTTTAGGGTTTTACATATACAAATTGGGTATATATAATATAGCTAACTTAAATAAATAAAGCGATTGCGTATGTTATAGGGTGTCCAACAGCTCCAACAACCCTTGAATTAATAGTAATAGAAGTTTGTATTTTTAAAATCTGTGGTGTATTCTTTTGCATGGAAGGATACTTTTTTTTTTTATCAGAATTATATAAACTTATTAGTGACGATATGAGATCTAGGCATTTGTGGTTGAAGTATAACCGTCACTGTTTTATGCTAGATATAGCCATGTATTTTAATGTATTTAGGGTAAGTAGTAGTCGTTTATTAAGTTGCTTACGAGGTTATACTTTAATGGGAAAACAAGCTGTCTAAATATTACATGATGAAGAAGAAAAAACACCTGGCCATTGATCGAACTGTCGAGAAATTTCCAAATACTGTCTTTACATGCAATATTCGTCTCAACTTACGTAATGATCGTTAGGACACGTGGCTGATCAGTATGGCACATTTGTACACCGTGTGTAATTACGTAGAAACTTATTGCCTAATCAGATGAGAAATTATATATACGCATACAACCCGCCATTTTATAATTTATATAAAATTAAGTTAATATCATCGGATATCTTTTCTTTGTTTTCTCTGTGTTGGATGACTATGCAAGTTAGTTAATTAGTGGTTGAAGGCAGGATTCGAGCACAAGTCTAATTGTCAATATTCATATACGTCTTTACCAACTCAAGGGACAAAAAAAGACTTAATTACTAACCAAGCTAGGGAGCCAGCAGGCTTGTAATTTGATGATTTGGATACCTAAATATTTCCTTGTAAAAAGAAAGAAATCTAGGGCTAAGTAATCTAATAAATCATCTCCAGATCACAAAATAAAAAGAAGTTACTCATATCTAAAACAAAAATGGTAATTAGCCACGGTTTTAACGTGGCTAAAGGCTGGTAACCGTGGTTAAAACGTTCGTGGCAAATGGGATACTATCACTTTTTCTGCTGTCAAAAAGAATGTCACCGTCACTAAATAATGGTTTGTCAATGGCTGTAATAAGAAACATAGTGATTATTGGTTATATTAGCCACGGTGGAAACTACCTAACTTGAACCGAAAATTTAAATACGCAGGTTAACATCCAGGGTTTTGACGCAGCCTAGCTCAGTCAGAAACCCGACCTCCCGCCTGGCTAAAGCAGACCTAAGATTGGCTTGAAGAAGGCTCGAAGCTCGACCCAACCAAGCTTGAAGTTAACCTAGTTTAAGGGCCTAGGCAGGGTTTTGAAATTTGGGAAATTTTAAAAGCACGCTCTTAAAGTTTGGAAGCGGGATTGAATGGTTTGATGTTGCTTAAGTTCAGTTTTTGGTGCCCCTAGGGGCAAGTACTATGACAGCCTCATTTCTCCATATTGGAGAGGTTTGAGAGATAAGTCAAGTACTAAGGTGACAAATAACCCTCAAATTTTTTCCCTCAGCCTCAAATCTGCCCAAATTTAAGGCTGAGTATAAAGGAAAGAGGGATCGATAAAGACAATTCAGGGCGATAGAGGAATTAGAGGGCGACAAAGGGATTGTCGCTCTCTACGAGGATTGTTAGGCGACAGATGGTTGAAGGCAATGAGTAGCGATAAACCAAATAAAGGGCGACAAGGGGACTTGTGGGCGACAGTCCCTTTGTCGCCCGACCTCAAAATTTAGTACCGGTTCCTTAGTGCTTGCCCCTCCCTTAAACTACCGTTTGAGTCTTGTTACACTAAAATTTGGGGATACCATAGTACTATCCCTAATATAATTTCCCTTGTGATCTTGGTTGACTCTCGGATTGAATCCAAGCCTGAATCCAAACCCAACAAATACCAACATCAGACTAGGCCTAGCCCAATAAATACCCAACCCTAGTGCAGCCAAAATCCCCAACTATTACTTAGTGCCAGACAGACCAAAAAATTTCCATATTTGTTTTCATATTGAATTCCATGGAATTATGGGCCCACTTACTAAAAAATGCGATAAATAATTAGTTTTTAACATAACTTTATGAAATAAGTTTTTTTTCAGTTACTAAGGAATACATTTCTGCAGAACTGATGAAAATGAATCTATTTTTGCAGAACATTTCTTTGCAATCAAGCACAATTTTATGCCAACAACCACTTACTCTGGTCGTTAGCATCCCTCCTTATGACATGGAAGTCTTGGGTACAAAACTCCTTGGCACTGGACGACTTTCTCTTCGCTATTATGGGGGGGACTTTTCTTTGTCGTTCGTATGTTTGTGGCAGTTATGTGCTCAGTTCTCACCTACTTGTGGTGTTTCAAAGCTATGTAATTCGGGCAATAGTCTCATTTCTACCAAAAAAAAAAGAAGCACAACCTTATTAATTTTATTAAGAAGGAAAATATTTTTTCTTAAGGACTGTGCTACAACTACAACAAATCACATTCACGGTGGGCTTCCATCACTTAAAAATGGCTTCAAATCACAAAGGTGAGCGGAATTCACACAACCACCGTCCGATGCATATTGTGTCGAAGGCATAATTAGTTCCTTAATTTCCAAGTCATTAATATGCTCTCCTAACATAGTTCAAAAACTAGCCTCCATATCCTGTGCAAGGCACGGGGGTTTCTTTTAAAAAAAAATTGAATTTTTTTATTAGATAATTAGAAAATTTATTTGTTTTAGAATTTGAATTTATATTTATAATGTAGGTTTTTTTAACCCACACTTAAGAGTGAGGGTTTTGTTAACTCAATAATAGATAATAGATTGGGCCATATGCTTATAATGTAGATTTTTTTAACCTACACCTAAGAGAGAGGGTTTTATTAACCCAAAGGTTTCTCCTATAGTATATTACTAGCCCCCATATCCCGTGCAAGGCACGAAGGGTTTCTTTTTAAAAAAAAAATTTGAATTTTTTTCTTAGATAATTAGAAAATTTAGTTATTTTAGAATTTAAATTTATGTTTATAATGTAGGTTTTTTAACCCACACCTAAGAGTGAGGGTTTTGTTAACCTACTAATAGATAATAGATTGGGCCATATGTTTATAATGTAGGTTTTTTTAACTCACACCTAAGAGAGAGGGTTTTATTAACCCAAGACTTCTCCTATAGTATATTAGAATAGATCAGTGTTTTAAAAACCAGACCGGACCGGCCGGTTCAACCGGTGAACCGGTGACCCAGTTAAATTTCCGATTCGGGTCAACATTGACCCAATAATTTTCTCAAAAACCGTCTTTTTTAATGTGAACCGGTCGACCCGGCCGGTTGAACCAGTGAACCAGGTGACCCAGTTGATTTTTAAACTGGTTTTTTTTAAGTTAAAGTGTTATAATTTTTTATATTTTGCAAAAATGAGTTTGCTGGATTTTGAACCCAGGACCCTCAAGTGACAAACCTCTTACCATTTCAGCTACTATTAGATTGTTGTCATTATGACTATATAATTACTATACAACTAATTGTTATTTAAGAGTTTTGGCATTTCCCAAAACTTTGAGTTTCGAACACAAGACCCATAAGTGGCTTCATAAAGATACTTTACCAACTGTGCTGTATAACATAGTATGTTTTTATTGTTGTTATTGTATTAATAGTTTAGACTTAACCCACTGGTCAACCCACTGGTTGAACCAGATTGACCCAACCCACTAGCTTCTCCAGTTCGATTACCGGTTCGGTTGTTAAAACATTGGAATAGATAATATAATAGATTAGTCCATGTGAAAGGTAGCTTTTGGATATCTTGTAAGTTTTTTTTTGGGTTGATAAAAAATGGGAAAAATCAGAAACTATACGAAAGGCTCTCCGTATCATAGGCGATAGAAGCTGAGATATGGGAGAGGAGAAAGTGGAGACCACCAGTCGGAGACATGGTGTGAGACAACAAATTTCACAATGTTATATGAGCACAGAGATTCGCCTCCATGGGAACATACTTGAATTCAATGTTGTGGAGCCTATTAAGTTAGAATTAATATCAAAGATGATGTTCCGAATCTGCAATGGAAAGCAGGCAAACACCAAGTTGGAACCCAGAGGAACCAGAAGGGGAAGAGAGCCAACCCGAGATGATATCTACTGTGGAGGTGAAGGAATTGTCAAGTTTGAAACTTAAGGGGATGAGGCAAACGAAACGGCCTAGCCGGGTGATGAGGCAAGTGCCAGCAAAAAGGTGGTTGACAGTTTCAGCAGATTGATGGCAGAACGGGCACTCATTGGCAATGCTTGGGGATGAAACGACTGATGTTGCTTATGATTCCTACTCCATTGTGAATCCGTAGTCTCCAACTGAAAGTGAGGACTCGAGCTTGGACACTCTTGACACTCCAAAGGGATTTCTAGGGGAATCAGATGGCCATGGAGCTGGAAGAGGAGGCTATATTGAGGAGACTTCGTTGATATATAAGTGATTATAATGGATGCTTTGACATCAAAGCTGGTAATCGTGGCTAAAACGTTCGTGGCAAATGGGATACTATCACTTTTTCTGCTGTCAAAAAGAATGTCACTGTCACTAAATAATGGTTTGTCTATGGCTGTATAAGAAACAAAGTGATTATTGGTTATATTAGCCACGGTGGAAACTACCTAACTTGATCCGAAAATTTAAATACGCAGGCTAACATCCAGGGTTTTCACGCAGCTTAGCTCAGTCAGAAACCCAACCTCCTGCCTGGCTAAAGCAGACCTAAGATTGGCTTGAAGCAGGCTCGAGGCTCGACCCAACAAAGCCTGAAGTTAACCTGGTTTAAGGGCCTAGGCAGGGTTTTGAAATTTGGGAAATTTTAAAAGCACGCTCTTAAAGTTTGGAAGCGGGATTGAATGGTTTGATGTTGCTTCAGTTCAATTTTTGGTGCCCCTAGGGGCAAGTACTATGGCAGCCTCATTTCTCCATATTGGAGAGGTTTGAGAGATAAGTCAAGTACTAAGGTGACAAATAACTCTCAAATTTTTTCCATCAGCCTCAAATCTACCCAAATTTAAGGCTGAGTATAAAGGAAAGATGGATCGATAAAGACAATTCAGGGCGATAGAGGAATTAGAGGGCGACAAAGGGATTGTCGCTCTCTACGAGGATTGTTGGGCGACAGATGGTTGAAGGCAATGAGTGGCGATAAACCAAATGAAGGGCGACAAGGGGACTTGTGGGCGACAGTCCCTTTGTCGCCCGACCTCAAAATTTAGTACCAGTTCCTTAGTGCTTGTCCCTCCCTCTAACTACCGTTTGAGTCTTGTTACACGAAAATTTGGGGATAACATAGTACTATCCCTAATATAATTTCCTTTGTGATTTTGGTTGACTATCGGATTGAATCCAAGCCTGAATCCAAACCCAACAAATACCAACATCAGACTAGGCCTAGCCCAATAAATACCCAACCCTAGTGCAGCCAAAATCCCCAACTATTACTTAGTGCCAGGCCGACCAAAACATTTCCATATTTGTTTTCATATTGAATTCCATGGAATTATGGGCCCACTTACTAAAAAACGCGATAAATAATTAGTTTTTAACATAACTTTATGAAATAAGTTTTTTTTTTCAGTTACTAAGGAATACATTTCTGCAGAACTGATGAAAATGAATCTATTTTTGCAGAACATTTCTTTGCAATCAAGCACAATTTTATGCCAACAACCACTTGCTCTGGTGGTTAGCATCCCTCCTTATGACATGGAAGTCTTGGGTCCAAAACTCCTTGGCACTGGACGACTTTCTCTTCGCTATTATGGGGGGGACTTTTCTTTGTCGTTCGTATGTTTGTGGCAGTTATGTGCTCAGTTCTCACCTACTTGTGGTGTTTCAAAGCTATATAATTCGGGCAATAGTCTCATTTCTACCAAAAAAAAAGAAGCACAACCTTATTAATTTTATTAAGAAGGAAAATATTTTTTCTTAAGGACTGTGCTACAACTACAACAAATCACATTCACGGTGGGCTTCCATCACTTTAAAATGGCTTCAAATCACAAAGGTGAGCGGAATTCACACAACCACCGTCCGATGCATGTTGTCGAAGGCATAATTAGTTCCTTAATTTCCAGGTCATTAATATGCTCTCCTAATAAAGTTCAAACACTAGCCTCCATATCCTGTGCAAGGCACGGGGGTTTTTTTTAAAAAAAATTGAATTTTTTTATTAGATAATTAGAAAATTTATTTGTTTTAGAATTTGAATTTATATTTATAATGTAGGTTTTTTTAACCCACACCTAAGGGAGAGGGTTTTATTAACCCAAAACTTCTCCTATAGTATATTAGAATAGATCAGTGTTTTAAAAACCAGACCGGACCGGCCGGTTCAACCGGTGAACNTCGGATTGAATCCAAGCCTGAATCCAAACCCAACAAATACCAACATCAGACTAGGCCTAGCCCAATAAATACCCAACCCTAGTGCAGCCAAAATCCCCAACTATTACTTAGTGCCAGGCCGACCAAAACATTTCCATATTTGTTTTCATATTGAATTCCATGGAATTATGGGCCCACTTACTAAAAAACGCGATAAATAATTAGTTTTTAACATAACTTTATGAAATAAGTTTTTTTTTTCAGTTACTAAGGAATACATTTCTGCAGAACTGATGAAAATGAATCTATTTTTGCAGAACATTTCTTTGCAATCAAGCACAATTTTATGCCAACAACCACTTGCTCTGGTGGTTAGCATCCCTCCTTATGACATGGAAGTCTTGGGTACAAAACTCCTTGGCACTGGACGACTTTCTCTTCGCTATTATGGGGGGGACTTTTCTTTGTCGTTCGTATGTTTGTGGCAGTTATGTGCTCAGTTCTCACCTACTTGTGGTGTTTCAAAGCTATATAATTCGGGCAATAGTCTCATTTCTACCAAAAAAAAAGAAGCACAACCTTATTAATTTTATTAAGAAGGAAAATATTTTTTCTTAAGGACTGTGCTACAACTACAACAAATCACATTCACGGTGGGCTTCCATCACTTAAAAATGGCTTCAAATCACAAAGGTGAGCGGAATTCACACAACCACCGTCCGATGCATATTGTGTCGAAGGCATAATTAGTTCCTTAATTTCCAAGTCATTAATATGCTCTCCTAATAAAGTTCAAACACTAGCCTCCATATCCTGTGCAAGGCACGGGGGTTTCTTTTAAAAAAAAATTGAATTTTTTTATTAGATAATTAGAAAATTTATTTGTTTTAGAATTTGAATTTATATTTATAATGTAGGTTTTTTTAACCCACACTTAAGAGTGAGGGTTTTGTTAACTCAATAATAGATAATAGATTGGGCCATATGTTTATAATGTAGATTTTTTTAACCCACACCTAAGAGAGAGGGTTTTATTAACCCAAAACTTCTCCTATAGTATATTAGAATAGATCAGTGTTTTAAAAACCAGACCGGACCGGCCGGTTCAACCGGTGAACCGGTGACCCAGTTAAATTTCCGATTCGGGTCAACATTGACCCAATAATTTTCTCAAAAACCGTCTTTTTTAATGTGAACCGGTCGACCCGGCCGATTGAACCAGTGAATCAGGTGACCCAGTTGATTTTTAAACCGATTTTTTTTAAGTTAAAGTGTTATAATTTTTTATATTTTGCAAAAATGAGTTTGCTGGATTTTGAACCCAGGACCCTCAAGTGACACACCTCTTACCATTTCAGATACTATTAGATTGTTGTCATTAAGACTATATAATTACTATACAACTAATTGTTATTTAAGAGTTTTGGAATTTCCCAAAACTTTGAGTTTCGAACACAAGACCCATAAGTGGCTTCATAAAGATACTTTACCAACTGTGCTGCATAACATAGTATGTTTTTATTGTTGTTATTCTATTAATAGTTTAGACATAACCCACTGGTCAACCCACTGGTTGAACCAGATTGACCCAACCCACTAGCTTCTCCAGTTCGATTACCGGTTCGGTTGTTAAAACATTGGAATAGATAATATAATAGATTAGTCCATGTGAAAGGTAGCTTTTGGATATCTTGTAAGTTTTTTTTTGGGTTGATAAAAAACGGAAAAAACCAGAAACTATACGAAAGGCTCTCCGTATCATAGGCGATAGAAGCTGAGATATGGGAGAGGAGAAAGTGGAGACCACCAGTCGGAGACATGGTATGAGACAACAAATTTCACAATGTTATATGAGCACAGAGATTCGCCTCCATGGGAATATACTTGAATTCAATGTTGTGGAGCCAATTAAGTTAGATTTAATATCAAAGATGATGTTCCGAATCCGCAATGGAAAGCAAGCAAACACCAAGTCGGAACCCAGAGGAACCAGAAGGGGAAGAGAGCCAACCAGAGATGATATCTACTGTGGAGGTGAAGGAATTGTCAAGTTTGAAACTTAAGGGGATGAGGCAAACGAAACGGCCTGGCCGGGTGATGAGGCAAGTGCCAGCAAAAAGGTGGTTGACAGTTTCAGTAGATTGATGGCAGAACGGGCACTCATTGGCAACACTTGGGGATGAAATACTGATGTTGCTTAGGATTCCCACTCCATTGTGAATTAGCAGTCTCCAAATGAAAGTGAGGACTCGAGCTTGGACACTCTTGACACTCCAAAGGGATTTCTAGGGGAATCAGATGGCCATGGAGCTGGAAGAGGAGGCTATATTGAGGAGACTTCGTTGATATATAGGTGACCATAATGGATGCTTTGACATCAAACACCCCTATAATGTATCAAAAACTAAGGATAGAAATTAAAGTCCTTGCAATAATAGATGCCAGATTATGTGAGAGCCAAATTGAATCCAAATCGAGTTGTAGCTCTGTTTCCACTTATTAGTTGACTTCACTAATGTAGTTTTCGGTATTTTTTTAGTTCAATAATCAAACCCAACCAGCTATTTAAAAAGATTTAGGTTTGGCAACTAAAGTTTTAGGAATAATTTTAAGATAAAGTTTAATGTGTGATCACATAGAGACGGTCATAGGGCTGTTTCTATAGCAATGATGTTCTAATCACCCCATCGTCACAAAAAAATTAAATCATTCTAAAAATTATAACGTCTTTAGAAATTAGATGATGTGTGATCCGTCCATAAAAGATAATCATTAATTTGAACTAATATTTGATAAAGTTATAGATTTTAGAATATAATGATCTACAATAAAACTTTTTGGACTGATCTTTTTACAAAACTTATCCGAGATGCATATGTGGCAGGGTAGGAACCACTATCTTTCCCTTCCAAAATATTTTGGTGAGATATTATCTTTACATTCTTCCATTATCTTTACACGGAGCCCCCCAAAAAAAAAACCTTATCTTTCTAACCCATTTTAAAAGGATTGGATGGTTCAATGGTTCCTTAGGGCAAGGTCAGTGCACTGTGTTAAACACCAAATCCATCGAATTTTTAAGGCTAGTGGGCACCCTTATACCTCAAACCCCTCACCTGGTCTGGTAGTTTGATGAAGGCTTAAGGGGTTAAGGGTAGCCGCAGAAATGTTCTGCAACGCAAAATCCCATAATTTATCTGCGATAACACAATTAAAATAATAAAAAGAAGGGAATCACAGAAGTTTTCCACGACACACCTTTTTTTAATTAATAAAATAATAAAAAAATATTTTTAGTTAATTAAAAAAAATTTTATGTCGCATATAACTTCGGCTCTCGCAGAAATTATCTGCGATACATGGCATCCTTCCATTAGCCTTCCAACCTATTATACCTCAAACCTACCTTAATTGGTGGTGGATTTGAGGCAGGCCACTGGCCTGGCCCTTATAAACGTGAAAGACGTGCATCATCCTCACATATGAATTTGAACGAGACTTGGTTACTAGGAATCTTCGTGTGGGACCAGGAAGTGGAGCAGTTACAAGACATCAGTCTGACCTTTTTCCTTCTTCGATCGCGTTTATAGCGTCCTCTCGAGGTGGATACTATGACTCGTTGATCCAAACTAAACATTTAAACGAAAATCCAACGACCAATATTCTTGGCTGGCGATTTTGTACCGTCCATCTTAGTCGGATAAACTAAATACTCTTTTCTTACAACCTGCGAGAAAGATGCGAATGACTTTGAAAAAATTAGTATTCAAAGGTCTTTCCCTTTCTGTGTTTCTTGATTTCCTTCAGCCTCCCCCCTAATCGTATCATTGAAAATTTATTTCCCTCTCTGCCCCCTTCCATTCAAATAATGTGGATGCATTAAATATAGCTGAACTGGTCATAATTCAATTCCTCTTTCTTGATCTCATACTCTTTCATTTTCCCTAAGGTTTCCTTCTTGTGATTTACGCGCTTACTCTTCCGCGTTCTGATACAACCTTCAGATCCAGAAAGAAGAATTCAGTTCAGATCTTTGAATCTTTTTTCTACTCTGTAATAAGAACTAAGAAAGTTCAGGTAAACATCCCTTTCTGTGCACCTTTTAATCAAAGACTTTCTCATTAAGTTTTCGTTTCACGTCGATTTCTTTATCGTGATCTTCAGATTTTGATTTTTAATAAGTTCTTCCTTCACTTCGATTTTGTTGATCGTGATCTTCAGATTTTAGTTCTGAATCTGATTCTTAAGTTTTTTTTTTTCTTTCGCTTCGATTTCTGGACCGTGGACTTGTAAGAAATACTGTTACTCAGATAATGTTAATTTCTTTTGATTTTTTAATGAATAATTTGGAGCTCTGCAAGAAAAATCATTTCAATGTTATCGCGTTGACTGATGATTATATACTGTTGAGCTTAAATTGAGGAATTTAATTAGCTTATAATCAAGCTTCTGTTTGTTCGATCATCTATCTTTATAAGCTTTTTTGCCGCATTTGATACACAAATTTGTTTTGAAAAAGCACGATTTTCTTCTAAATTATAGGTTATTTTGTTTGATTTGAAGTGTTGATGATTCAATTGAGCCATAGGAAATGATTCGTGATTCAACTTGATTACTGTTTGATGGAATTCCTAAATGAGCTTTTGGTTTTGTTTCTTTAACTTGATTTCTTTCCAGTGCTTCATCTTCTGCATTGCATGTAGAGTTCATTTTCACTTGAAGTTCCATGAATCTACCAAATTTGATAAAAATTCATTGTGGAATGACAAAATATCCTCAAGACTTTGTCATTCCTCTCTAACACAATCTTTAAGTACTTCTGTTTTAATAATTTTCTGATGAACTCGTAGTGAGTCTTGCCGTTCCAAGGCTTGATGCCGTGCAGGTGTATAATTGTGTGCGGATTAAAAAAAAAAAAGGTGTATTAGTTTATTTCCATTTCGAATTTTCTAAACATTGTTATGGATGTGATACATGTACTAGTGATAGACTACATAAGAATGTACTAGGGGAGGAATTGTAGTTAGCATGATTTTCAGTTTTCACTAATAATCTTATTACTTGTATAGATAGTTTTCTTGAGCGGATTATAATTCTAAGCATTATGGAATATGTCAACATTCCCAATCTTGATGAATTGCTTCTGATGTAATACTGCAGTTTTGAAGTAGTAATGGATGACTCTGGTTCTGAGTCACACCTTTCTGAGAAGGAGTTCTATATCCCTAATTACATACTCGTACCAGATTGCGCCGCTGAGTCTGTTTCCCATATTCCAGAGTGTCCTCTTTTAGTGTTCATTAACTCCAAAAGTGGTGGTCAGCTTGGTGGGGATCTTTTGATAACATATCGTGGTCTCCTCAATAAAAATCAGGTATTTTGTGTGAGCTTATAGAAGGTAGTTTACTTACTATAATTGTGTATTTTCATGATTTTGGACTTGAGTTAATGACAGCAATTTTTAGGTCTTTGATTTGGGGAAAGAGGCTCCTGATAAGGTGCTAAGAAAGATTTATGTCAATTTTGAAAAGCTTAAGCACAGTGGAGACAGTTTTGCCGCTGAAATTCAGAAGAGATTAAGAATAATAGTGAGTCTAGTCGGAAGTAGTACCATAAGGATGATGTTTGTTCTTATTCTCTGTTTCTTTCTTCTTCTTCTTCTTTTTTTTTTTTTAAGTTTCTTTTATAAGTGTAATTTATCCTTGTTTATTATATTGTCTTGCTGATTAGGTTGCAGGTGGGGATGGCACAGCAGGCTGGCTTCTTGGAGTGATTTCTGATCTCAAGTTATCTCATTCACCTCCAGTTGCCACCGTACCCCTGGGGACTGGAAACAACCTCCCATTTGCATTTGGCTGGGTAAGAAACTAAAAGTTTCTTTTATAGTGTTTTAGATGGATTTTGAAGTATTCAGATTCTGAGGATGAGAGTTTCAGTGTTGTTAAAGGCTGCTAGGCATCTCGCTGAAGTTTGGTGATGAGCCAAGAACTGAAGTTTGATGGGGATGAAAGTCATCACCATGGAAATCATCTTCACAAAGATCATCCTGTTCTGAATTGTTTAACCATATAAAAGTAGATAATAATCAGGAAAAGGACATCCATTTCACGAGTAATTTTGAGTCCATATCTCATAGTGTTGTCAGTCCTGAATGGCGAAGTTTTTGTGAGAATCCTCTTCATGGTAAAGAAATCATCCTTGAAAGAATTTGTTGTCTTATCAGTTATCACCATGTGGCCCCATGAGTGTCACATACTGTGTTGATTGATCAGAACCCATTTTTCGGTCATATTTTCTGATCTTAAGTTTGGAACAACTAGAAGTTTTCAGAACAAGTGATCAGGTCATTGGCATCCATGTTAACCTTGTCTATTTTTTATTTTTTTCTGGATTAACCTCTACTATTTGACCATTTTTGTGGGTCTGTCCATGATTCTGAGTTTAACACCTGGAAGTTCCTTCAGTCTCCATCAAAGTTCAGAATGAACATCCACTGAATTTATCATCATGAGGAGACATTTCATAATATGTCTTAGTTTAGTACCGAAATTATTAACTAAAGTCAACTTTTGGTATGCATAACATGCATTTTTTTTTTTTTTTTGCTAATTGTCAGGGGAAAAAGAATCCGGGCACAGATCCTCAATCTGTGAGGTCATTCTTGGATCAAGTAATGAAAGCAAAAGAAATGAAAATAGACAGGTGCCAATGTGATAATTCTAACTTATCTTATTCACTGTTTTTTAAGACATGCCTTTAGTTACACATCATTTTGGTTACACATCTCATTCTTGGGAAGCATGAGAGCTACACTGCAAATTCTGAACCAATGATATTTCTTTCTTGTTTTCAAGGTGAATTCTATAAATATATGGATAATATGTTGAAGCTAGTTTGTTGTGGAAGTCTAATTCTGAATTCGTCTTCTTGTATTTCAATATCTGATACTTGTCTTTTATTTCTTTTGCCTATAAAAAAAAAATCCTTATCTTCTTTTGTGAGAAGTTTCTTTTGATGCTTTCAATTTAAATTTATTGTATCACCTGAATAGATAAGTCAATGATGATCAATATACAGTTACTTCTGAAGTATGTGTTTTTGGTAATGCAAGATTTCTCTAATTTCCTTTTTTTTTTTTCCAAATATATGTATATTAAGCAGAATCTAAACTTACTTAGTTCCAAGTAAGTTATTATCAAGTGCTTGGGCATATGTTTATTTCCTTTTTCCTAATCTAAATTTCCCTTATGGCCAATGCATTTATATATAGTTTAGTAATTTGATACGGAAAACTGCACCTCATATTTTATTGCATTTTTATTCATGTTGGTAAAGTACTTTCTCTTTAAGTACTGATGTGATCCCTGTTTTCCAGCTGGCATATAATCATGAGGATGAGAGCCCCCAAAGAAGGATGTTGTGATCCTATTGCACCCCTCGAATTACCACATTCTTTGCACGCATTTCACCGTGTTTCCCAAACAGACTCACTGAACATGGTAACTTGTGTTCCGCAAAAGCATAACATACTAACTCGTGTCACATATATTAGTTTCTTTTCATTTTTCTTTTTCAGTGAAAACACATATAGATAAATGCTCCATGTTCAACTATTCAGTATTCACAATGTTCATTGGGATGAAAGTTTGATTCACAATTTGAAACTCAGTTAGTATAATAAACTATCAAGTGACGTTTGAGACCTGGCTGAGGGACCTGTCTTGGTTTTCTCTATAATTGCAAGTTAGACTCGCATATTTGCTTCTTGGCTGAGGCTGAAACCTAGATGAGACTTTCATTGTAAACCCTAGTCCCTAGCTATTTGGCCAAACTGATTTGGAAATACTTCTTTTCGCTGAAAGATAGATTCGTCGATTAGTCCCTAAGTGAAACTCACAAAGTTTTGTGCTTTTTGTTTAACAATCAAGACTTACCATTATGCTCAACACTTAAGTGTATGAGGTATCTATAAACGAGATTTTAACCTGTTGATGTCACTATTTCTTAAGGAATTATATTAGGTTGCAACTTGCTATTCGAGTAAAACTTTCGGAGCACCAAGATGTGACCAAGTAGAAACCACCCAACCTAAATATCCTATTCAATATTTCTACTAAGAGGCTTAATTACCACAACCACAACTTTTTCTCATAACCGGAGAACAATTAGGGTAGAAAAATTAATTATCCATCTGGCTGGACTTAAATTTCCCTATGTGAATATCTTGCAGCAATTGAATCTGACGTTGCTTACTACTGCATTTTGTGTTGGCTGTTCGTCAGGAAGGTTGCCACACATTTCGTGGGGGATTTTGGAATTACTTCAGCATGGGTAAAAATTTCCTTTTGAAGTATCTATCAATGCTTTTCTTTGAGAGGTTAAGTAGTTGCCATTAAGAGATGCTTTCTAATTAGATAGGCCAAATTTCTGCAATCGTTACTTGTTTCATAATTCATCGGATTACCTTTGCTTTTTTTATTAACTGTTTCTTCTATCTTTAGAGACATGAATTGTTCTATACATCTCATTTTGGTAAGCATCAAACTCATGAATTTTTTGTTGAAATACTTGGATCTTATCAACTATGGCATAAATCCCAGATCTTAACTGAGAGCGAGCTCAATTGGGAATATTTGGGTGTTAATACTAATACCAGATACTGGGGTATTATTGAAGTCAGTATTTCACAAAGTTGCCACCTTAACACCACCTTGAGACATGTGGCTCAATATTTTCTGCGAGGCCATGTTTCATTAGATTGACAATGATAAGGATTTTATGTTACAGTCATCCATAAATGTATACCACATCAAATATATTTAAGGGAATATCCAAATTAGAGTATTATTTTAGGTTTTCAAGCTTGTATCATTAATTCTTCTTCTTCTTCTATTCTTTTTCACTATTTTAGACTAGCTTAACATATTTGCATCACGTTACTAAGTTTTCTCCTGCAACATCATTCATATACCAAATGTGAAGTCTGGACAGTAACAGTTGAAACAATTAGGTCTGTTTATTTGCAGGGATGGATGCTCAAGTATCATATGCATTTCATTCTGAGCGTAAGTTGCATCCAGAAAAATTCAAGAATCAGTTAATGAACCAGGTACTACTATTTTCTTGTATGCCAGAATGTGTTTTCTTTATAAAGTTCACAGTTATTCCCTTGTTCTAATTTAATAGTATAATGGATATTATAACTTTTAATGATCCAGGATTCAAGTAACTTATTGATACAGATCATGTTTTAAAAATTTTAAGTTCTCAATGTTTAGTTTATCAATATCAGATGACCTCATTCCCAATATTACTAGACCACAGTTGCCTTAAGCCATTATTGGTGTTGGCTCTGTGTTGCATATAATTGAATGGTGGAGAATGATTGATTCAGCAAACCCAAATAGTTGGGGCAATGGTTTGATGATGAATTCTACCGTAAAGATAGAAATCCTTTGAACTGGAGGCATGGAGGAGTCGCTCAGAAACAAATTAGGAGTTGTATTACTTGCAAAATATACTTGATGGCATGTGAAGCACAAGCAAAGAATATATACTCGAAAAATGTTTAGTACAAAAGGCCCTCTCAATCCGTTTTTAAATGAACTTTCTGTTTACTTAATTCTTACATCGCTTTGTCCTTGATATAGAAGGCCTCCAATCACTCTTATCTATGCACCTGATAATGCTCATATCCTCCATATCCAAGTCAGAATGCCCAAGTTTTTGTTTGCCATCCAAGTAAAACTCAGCCATCTAAAGTTTTAGACTTTGAGCACTAGACACAGTTATGTGATTCGCGTAGAATCATTTCAGTAATGCTGTATTCAATCTTCTCAAGACTAGAATTGGTCCAAAAATGTGTTCTCTTTCAAATAATTTTTGTCAACAAAAGACTACTTCCCAACTTTATGAATACAAAATTTTAACAAACAACTTTTTGTTGACAAAATGTCTTTATGTACATTGTCCTAGTTTCTGGTTACCATACAACTTTCGTTTGCTCGAGTACACTACTTCATCTTGTTGTGATCTGGGGGTCATACACCAAGTTTTAGGAAAAGTAATACTTGCAATTCTTTTGTGATCAGGGTACCTATGCAAAGCTTGTAGGTACGCAAGGGTGGTTTGTCGCGTCTCTTCGTCATCCTTCGTCACGGTGACTATTTTTCCTGATAATTGATAAATTAATAGTTTCTATGAACCATATTACTGTGAGTTCTTATTATTTGTATTATGCAGTTCATTGAAATAAGTCAATAACAAATGCCTACATATTATTTCTTTTCCTTAGCTTAATTTTTTCCTATATGTTCAATTATTGATGATGATTGTTTGCAAGTCATTTTGATAACTGCAAGCAAATGAGATAAATAGGACAGTGTAACATTCATAATGAGCTAAACTTTCATAACAAAAAAAAAAAATTGATTTTGATTTGAAGTCCTCGGAGCCCGAAAAGAAAAGTGTCTAACATTAGTGCATGATCCTAATCGTGAGTGAAGCAACTGTAAAAATGTTCACTAGTTTGTAAGAAATGAGCTGGAATGAAAAATGGTGCATCGATCATACATAACCATGTCTTATATTTAACAACAACAACATACTTTTCTTGTATGATAGTACTAGTATTCCCCATGTCAATAATTTGTTTCGGAATGTAACTTTGTTTCTTATACATCGCGTATGTAAGTTGTTTCTGATTTTAGCTTTGAGTGTGCCTTTATGTTATGCATGTCCAATCAGCCATCACTGGTTATAATGCAGCACCTTCAATATATTTCAGCTACCAAATTCTTGTTAATCATTAAACTTCTTATTCCTCCTATTCCTGTTGGAGATATCCTGTATGTTTTTTATCTGCTTTTTGTTTTCAAACGGGTATAAAATGATTTTATTAAGAGATATCCTGTATGTTTTGGGTAGCATAGAAAATAACTATCTTTTCGCTTTATGAATTTTTGCTTCATTTCTGTCCTACTAAATTAAGAGGTAGAATATCCTTTTCTGTAGCAAATTAGATGGTCGTATTGCACCATTGCCATTGCAGCACTCTTGCTATCTCAAATGCAAACCTGTTTGGAATGAGAAGCCATTTTAGAATATGAAGTGGATTATGCATTTTTGAGGAGTTCAATATTATTATGAACGTCTTGAGAGGCTTTTATGTGAACTCAATTTCATGCATCATTTAGTCTTCAGTTAAGTGGTTTGATTTCAATTCAGGAACATAGCACAACTAGCGAAGGTTAAGATCATGAAAAGACCAGGCCAATGGGAAGATCTCGAAGTACCTCGCAGGTGAAATCACTGCTTTAGTCTTATTTGTTAAGTCGAGCTTGTTTGCAATTAATCTCCTGTCCTGTATTCTTGAAGATAATGCACCCACTGTTTGCACTGGTAGTCATCTCTGTGGCACTTCTGTCTTATTTCTCTTCTGTAGTGTCTGATATGGTAAGCAATTTATATTATTTGGACATAAGGACTAGGACCTGCCTGTGGTTGATGGTAATAATTTCTGATTTGATTATTTTATTAAAACCAATATGTTCATCCAGTCTCTAAGTGTCCGTATGCTGTATGCAACTAAACAAAATAAAAAATTAAAAAAACCATGGTACTGTGGCCAACGTTTAAAAACTCCTGCATTGAAGCATTTGTCACTTATGCTTCAAGGTGATGAGCAAGATCCTGGCCTCGGCGCTTAAGCCTCACCTAGTTCATAACAAGCTTATGCCTTATCCAGTCACAGCTTTAGCCTGAGGTTTCTAAGGCATTGAGGCTTAAGCATCAACTCTTCATGGAGAACAAGGTCTGACATTATTGTCTTCTTAAAATAATAGGTCATCCTTCACTATCAAATGATTTGAATGGACATAGTAAAACTTGGGTAACTGATGTCAGTTTTTTCTGTTAAGGCTTGGGTGTTCTCTGCAGGGAAAAAAAAAAAATCAACTCACTGCAAGTACATCTCTACTTACAGATTCAACTTTGTTTCCAGTCCTAATTACTAAATAGATCTGTGGTCAATAGAAGCACTCTCTTTTTTCTTTTCTTTACTTTTCTTTTTTTCCCCGCTGTTTGCACGTCTCTAGATTTGAAATGGCCAATAGAAACTTAGGTATATCTTATGTATATTTTAATTGAGGTTACTATTACTGCAGCAAAGACTAAAGACAGAATGTTCAATTGATTTTCTCGGTCCTGTTTTCTTTATAGAAGAACTTTCTTCTGAAAACATCTATGCAACTTTTGGGAAATAGAAAAAGAAATAATAGTTTTATAATCCTGATGACTCATGGTTGTTGATATTTGGTTGTTCCTTGAGCGCCTATATGCCTCAACTTGCAGAAAGTATAAGATTAAAATGCTTTACTTTTCTTTTGATTATACTTCACTGCTTCTTCAGATGTTTTCTATGGATCTTATGCCTTAACAGTTCCACTTAATGACTTATCTTACGTACTTTATCCATCCTTAACGTACAGCATCAGGTCGATAATTTGTCTGAACTTGCCTAGCTTTTCTGGTGGACTAAATCCTTGGGGTACGCCAAATACGAAGAAAAAGCGAGATGTGAGTTCTGGTTTGCAAGTTCCTCTTCCACATGTTTTTTCGGCTTTTAATGGATAAGAGATTTCATTTCAAATAATGTCAAGTTCCCTCGATCTTTTTGTGCTAACACATTTAATGAAATTTCCTTGATGTACTGTGATCTACAGAGAGACTTGACTGCACCATATGTAGATGATGGTCTACTTGAGGTTGTTGGGTTCAGAGATGCCTGGCATGGGCTTGTTTTGCTTGCCCCAAAAGGACATGGGACTCGTCTTGCACAGGTTAGAAAAACTGCTTATGGTATTAATTTTCTCTCAACTCCAAAATTCTAGCTTTCTCATCTTTGGTATCAATTGCAACAGAATCAACACAACCTGTTAATTATTTTCTCTCTTGTTGTAGGCACACCGAATCAGATTTGAATTTCACAAAGGTGCAGCTGACAGCACATACATGAGAATCGATGGGGAACCATGGAAGCAACCCCTTCCCGTCAATGATGACACTGTTGTGGTTGAGATTTCTCACTTAGGTCAAGTCAACATGCTTGCCACGCCAGGCTGCAAATCCAAAAGCTTCTCTGACCCCTCATCTCCTAGTCATCACTATGAGGATGATAGTAATGAAGAAGACGACTCAACGGTAGATTGGGAAGAGCGGAGGAAGTTTGGGGCTGCCGATACTTTCAGAATTCCTGACGATGTTGATATTACTCAACTTAGTTAAGCTGGCACAACACCTTTCTCAGTCAGCTGTTCTTCTGTTAATCCTTCCTTCCCTGTTGTAATGATCCAACTCATCTTTACCAGTAACTGTTGAAGTGTGAAATATGGTGGTGACAAATTGGTTTCAGTTAAACGTCGTAATTTTTGTTATTAATTTGTGGGATCTCTGATAGTGATTGGATTGGATGAAAAGGTAGAAGATCTTAGAGGGAGAATTATTTGCACTCCATACTAATACAGTTAAATAGGTTTCGATTCTGATTTGAAGTCGTTTCTAAATGCAGATTGCCATGAACGGAGTTTCTTTTTAAGGTGTTAGCCTTCAGAGTTTAGACGATTGTTCATAGGCGTAGAAATAAAAATATGGGGAAAATGCAAAGCTAGGGAATCATGGGTCAACCATCTTTGGAGAATAACAGCTTCAAAGCAAATCCTGCCTAAAGAAATATGCTTCAGATCCAGAGGTGCATCAATAGATGAAACTCAATATTGAAATTTGGCTCATTGTGGATATTGTTGATCCATATGCATGTTACAGATATAAACATCAGTAAATACATATGAAGCAAATAAACATTAGTTAAAAAAAGAAAAGAAAAGAAAAAGGTAAAATGGAACAAGTCGGGATTCCGTAGATGTTGCCATGTCCGTTTTGCCTAAAAAAATGTATGCGTCATTGTTGACTGTATACTTGGACAGCAGGGGCATGGAGGTTGCGAGATTTACAGGCCTGCATATTGGAAGTCTCCTAAGCATTTTGTAATAGCCTCATTAGCTTTCTGAGGTTCTGCCCTTTCTTCTCTTTTCTTCTTTTCTCTGTAAGTAAAAAACACACGAGTACTTCAGAACTACATTATGGAAAAGGTATCTGAATTCCCTAAAAATAAGCTGAGATGATTAAACACTGCAAGGCTTATTTCGATGCTAATGGTGGCACCGAAAATCCCATTCATTACAAAGATACACCTAACAAAACTTGGTCGATATCCAAATGGCTTTAAGCTCCGGTCCAAACTAAGGTATTATGAATGTGATTTTATTCAAAAATGCTTGAATGGCATGCAATATTTGTGTCAGTTTTAACGAAACTATGATACTAGTAGAAAAATAACAAGGGAATGGAACTGATCGTACCTTTCCACAAACTCCTTGAGGAGTTCCTTTGCTTGAACCAATTTGGAGAGCAGGTTGCGGTATACATCAAGGTCTCTGTCCACACTTCTCTTCTCTATGTTTAAGGCTGCACAAAGCTATCAAATACAACCAAATAATTAATACCCATCACTGGGAAATTACTCATCAAAACGAAAAAGAAAAAACATCATTCAAAAATTTTACAAAAAAATGGTCATCATTCAGAAATTAAAGATACAGTTACAGGACAAGTGCTCAATAGATAGGTATAAAAAAACTTGTTTAACTTGAGTAGCATGACTTGCCAAAAGTTTCAATTCCTATCCAGGGGAAAAGAATCCCAAAGCAATGCACATTTCGTCTCCCTTGTACTGATATATATCGTAAGATTAAAGTTTGCAAAAATGGAAATTATTCCATATGAAAGTAATGGGCATTAGAAGTATTTGCTTGGAAGCTTAAGAAACAATGAAGAGGTTCGGCATTGAATTCAAAAGGAGAAATATTTAAGACAGGGAAAGCTAGGCCTATAATATGCTTCCCTACATGTGACATTGTGACTAAATTCTTTTAAACACTCTAGCGAATAAACATAACATAAGTTTCCATTGCATTTAGAATATAAGGCAGGAAATCCAACCTTTTCTAAGATAGTAGGCTCAGTTGCATTTGCTAACTCAAGAAGACGGAACAGCCCAATTGCAAAGAAACGGCTATAGCTAAAACTGCCCTTACTCCCAGCCCGTTCTGAAATGTCTTTCAAAATTCCCTCAACTTCCCCCTCTTTAGATGAAAACTCAACTAACGAACTTGCATCCTGAGTACGGGCCCACTCTTCCATCTTTTGAGCATCCTTTCTGTAGGAAATGCAACAAGCCAGTTCATTGCATAAAATCTTCCAGAATACATAGTCGAAAGAAGTTACATACTTAAACTAATATGCTTTCATCTTTTGAGCATCCTTTCTGAAGGAAATGCAACAAGCCAGTTCATTGCATAAAACCTACCAGAATACATAGTCAAAAGAAGTTACACACTTACACTAATATGATTTCATTGAGCCACAACTATTTCTCATGTGTACATTGTACTACAAATCCATAGATTTAATGTTTCTCAAAAGTTACTGGATATTAAGAACTATCCGAAAATTACAAATTCTTCACTAAGATAATTAGTTTTAGATCATGCCCATCTGGGAGCTGGTGATGGCGACTTCAAGCAGCATAATGGCCATGTGGTTATGACCTGGTGAGATGTAGTATCTCTGTTTCTTTTCTCATTTATTTTCCGTACTTTTGAACATCATTGTGATTATCATATTATTCACAGAGTCTCAGTTACATGCATCTTGTTTCATTTGCCTCATATTATCTAAATATCTAAATGGTCGCTGTTCGCTAATGGTATAACGAACAATTGTTTATTTTTGTTACTTTCTAAAATATAAATGCATATCTATAGTCTCTATGGTTTCACAACATTTTAATAGTTCACAAAACCTTATACAGTGATTCCTTACATTCCCATGACTTGTCTACACTTCTGGACTACTTCCATGTTCAGCATGACATTTAAGACCTGGCTACAACTTAAACACATAAACTCAACTAAGTTACAAAAAGTCTTGACTCAACATTTCACAAAAGATTGTAATAATATCAAGAATTTTCTTGTTTTATCACAACTACTAATAGCAATTAGAACTACCAACGCAAAAATTGGGTGAAATTAGCTGAACAAGTACTCGGCTGACCTGTATAGTTCAGGATCTTCCTTTAGTGCCTCAATGTAAGCTCGGAAGATGGCGTCCCGATCCTTGTCACTTTGGAACCCTTCCATGAGCTTATCGTACACCGTTACAAAACCAAGAGCAAATACAGGATCATAACGGTACGTCTTCTTGTACCTCGTCAAATGCTGTTGAACAATCAACTCCTGCAACACAGTGTTGTATATACTAGGAATTGGCCTCTTGTACGCCTTGAGGAAATTCAATTTTGTTTCAGATACCGTCGGCACATCTCGAACCACATTAAACAACAAATTAAAAAGCCAATTAATTAAAACCTCTTGGCAACTTTCATTCCCATCAGAATAAATACTTAATCTAAACAAAGAAAAATAAAATAAAATATGTAATCAAAATTACGAGCCAAATAATTAAAACTTCTTGGCAATTTCCATCCACATAAGAAAATAAAATTTATAATCAAACTTCTAAAAGATAAGAAATTTTGTATGTCTAATAAGGTTCCAGATCAGGGGCATGATTGTAAATATTATTATGCTAATCTGGTATAAGTAAACAACAAAATGTCATCTAATTCTGCCCTCAAATTTCAGAGAATCAAATCTAAGTTTAGTTTGGTAAGTAAAAAAAAAGAACTTTTCATTTTCAAGAACAATTCTATCAAACAATCGAATACAGAATTGAATTTTAAAGTGAACCCAATGCCGTAATTCACCTGTTACTGAAGACATGCACTGAATAATCATCCGCGAACTAGAATTTGAGGTCCTGACACATATAGAATCTGAACAAATCTTGGGTCGAAATCGGAAACTGTCGAAATTAGAACCAAAAGCTCGAGTAGATGAAAACCATACTTTCCTATCCAAAGCTTGTCCTAATGAAGTAAAAGATACAGAAGAAATTGACGCCATTGAAGATATGAATTTCCCAAGCTCAGAATTTTAAGGGGAGACAAATTGAAATGATATTTTTTAGGGTTTTTCAGAATTGGGGATTTTTTGTCACAGTGGTGGAGGAGGAGGACAAAACCCCGCAAAATTTTTGCATTTTCTCGGGAAGAAATCAAAAAGGAAAATGAAAAAAAAAAAAGGAAACAAGAGAGACCAGTAATAGAGGTCACAAATCACAATTGAGGCTTATCCGATTTGTGAAATTTTTTGTGATCTTAAAAGTTCACCAGTACTGCTTTGACACATGTCTGTAAGCAAGTAGATGCATTGGAGTCTTTCAAACTTGGTCCGCGGTCCCCAGTCTCTTAATTTGTTTACCAGATTATATAAAGAGGGAGCTTATTGCACCCCTCCTAGAAAAGCCCCCTATAACGCTCCTTCCTATGGGGCCTACCAATGTTTTAAAAACCGGCCCGGTCATTGAACCGGAAAAGTCATTGGGTTGGGTCAAATCGGGTCAACTAATGGGTTGACCCAAATAACCCACTAAAGAATTGTATATTATAAACAGGAATAATATATTATAAATAGAAAAGCTTATGAAAGTAACAACCAAAGCTACCTAGCCTAGATGGTAAAAAAGTCCATTACTCAAAGTTCCTGGGTTCAAACCATTCTAGATACAATTTTTAAAAATATATACAATAAGACCCAGTAAAAAAACCAGACGGTTCACTTGGGTTTCTGGTTCAACCGTCCGGGTCAACTGGTTCAAGCAAAAAAGGCCGGTTTTTTAAAAAATTACTGGGTCGATGTTGAACCAACCCGGTTTTTGGACTGGGTCACCGGTTTTCCGGTTGAACCGGCCGGTCCGGGCCAGTTTTTAAAACATTGGGGCCTACATGCGATGTATTTAGAGGCTAATTTTTTTTAGAGAATGTTCTTCTCACTATGTATATCATCATATTAAAAAATTAGTTCTTTTTAAAACTTTTAACCCCTTTAAATTAACCTTTGAAAATTAGTAACTATTTGAGGGGTCAAATAATTACCAATTTTTAAGAAGTAATTTGAGGGGGTTAAAAGTTTTAGAACAAACTGATTTTTTAATATGATGATATACATAGTGAGAAGAATATCCCCTAAAAAAGTTAGCCCCTGGATGCATCGCATGTGAACCCCACAGGAGGGGGCGTTATAAGAGGGTGTTCTAAGAAGGGGTGCAATAACCTCCCTCTTATATAAAAGTTAGCATGATTAGTGAATTTTAGCCACTAGATCAACGGAGTACGGCTAAAACATCTAAAATTTGGAATTTTATGCCCAAAAACTCTATGAACTTTTCAAAATAGTCAAAACCTCCAAAATTATCAAAATCAGATATATAGACATTTTTGCCCTTATTAGATATGGGAGATACTAATTTTGACCAACTCCTAAATTTGGTAATAAGATATTATGAAGCAGTAAATTAGGGTAATAAAGTAAATCTTTCCTAAAAAATTTCCTTCCAAAACTAATTTGGATGCTAAAAAAATTGATCAAAATAATTTGTTTAAAAAAAAAGTGTTGAGAACTTTCAATTCATATCTATTACAATATTTTTTGCTAATCAAAACATTTTTTGCATAATTAAATTTAGATTTGTCATTTACAAAACTAGTTATCTAATGCCAATATTAGTTTTGCAAAATCAAAATTTATTTTATCAAAATAAAATAATTTAAAAAAAAAACTTATTTTGCAAATCCATAAATTAATTTTCCATCATGGAGATAAAACAGATTTTAAACTAAAAAAGAAATTGAAAAAATAAAAATGGTCAATTTAATAAAGTAGTTTGTTGAAGGTAAAATCTTCAAAATATTATGAAGATAAAACAGATTTTAAACTAAAAAGGAAACTGAAAAATTAAAAATGGTCAACTAAGCATAAATTAAAGGATATAATATTTTTAAGATATTATTTTTTAATTAAATAAGGGTAAAAAGATAATTTTAAAAAAAAGGATTTACTGGCTAGTGGAGTAAACAGAAATATCATCCTCTAAAAAAAGAAAAATGGTAAAATATAAAAAAAAAATGGGGGTTTTGGCTATTATGAAATATTTGTGGAGTTTTTGGTATTTAGCAAACAAAAATGGGGTTTTTGAACAAAATTATGCTAGATTAATTTGGGCATTTTCCTAATTATAACAGGCCAAAAAAGATATTGGGTATCAAGACTATGAGCAAATGTTGAGAAAGAGCCACTAAAAACATGTACGGGAGGATCAACCATAGACAAGAGAGAGTATTCCTACAATTTTGCACGCCCTCCAATATTCTCTGATTTATTCGATATAAGCGGGAGAAGAAAGATGAACTGACCCAAATTATTTCAGTTGAAAGCGGACGGAAACAATCTCAATAATCTAGTGAATTTGCACTTCGAATTGTCAGAGCAGGGTGAAAATCAAATCAAACTATTGAGATGCCTTTGTTTACATACAATAAAAACATCGGAAAATGTAAAAAAAGTCCTTATTTTTTAGGGGACCAATGATTTTAATCCCTCACTAAAATACTTTTATAATTTTAATCCTTATTTTTTAAAACTTTATGATTTTAGTCCTTAAAAAATTATAGTGTTATGATTTTAGTCCCTAAAAATTTAAAAAATGTGTAAACTAAGTTTTAAAAAATGCCTAAGATACCCTTGTTCACTTTTTTTTTTTAAACTGGAAAAAAAGTGCAAGTCTGAACTTGCACTTGCAAGTCTGAACTTGCACTTTTGAAAAATTTCAGATTTGGACTGCCGGTGAGGAGTTCACAGCCGCCGGTCGCCGGAGAAAAGGTCGTCGGTCGGAGGTCGGCCGGCCGCCGGAGAGTCGGTCGCCGGAGAGGAGGTTGCCGGTCGCCGGAGTGGAGGTCGCCGGTCGCCGGAGTGATGAAGTCGACCGTTAATGATTTTTAGATATGGGATATATTTGGAATAAAATGTTTTTAAAGGTTAGTATTATCTTTTTAAAAACTAAGGACTAAATTCACAAATGTTTTTAATCCAAGGGATTAAAAACATAAGGGTTATAAAAATAGGGACTAAAATCACAAAACCCCTAAAAACATTAATGTTACATTTGTGGGCATCTAACTTAAAACCAATTGGCTATGAATAAAGATATCCAATATGTTATATATTAGTCATTAGATAGCAAGACGGACTATTCTCAATAAGAACAACGAACTTTAAAAAGCCCACCCCTAAAGTTTGGAGTTGGGCTTCAATTGCTTTGGCCTTGCCTAATTCCATATAAGTATATAACCCTGGCTGGCACCCAGGGGTTATCTCTACGTAGGCTCCACAAAATGTGCAGTGCAATATCTCTCATCTTTTATATATTCATATTGGATAATACTACTTATACTCCCTGCTTGACTCCCTAGATGACCGAATTTTGATATGGCGAGATTTGCTTCAGTCATAGTTAGTCTATGTATAACTATGTTAAGAGAATATTTGTGTATATAGAGGAGGCAACAAATCTTATTGCGACACTATTGCAACATATATTTTAGGAGGCTCAATTACAAATGATTCAAGGGCTGATTTTTTAGCGGAGATGTTATATCTTTATCATGTAGATCATTATATCTGAAAATCAGCCCCTTGTAAAAGTTCTAACCCCATCAAAAATTTATCGAAAATAAAAAGAAATCAACAATATAAAAAAAATGCTTAAAATTTGTCAATATTTTATAGGTTGATTTGAAGGTGTTACAAGTTTTAGAATTGATTGATTCTCGAATATGATGATCTATATAGTGAGGAGAACATCATCACCGAAAAATCAACCCTTGAATCATTTCTAAGTGGGCTGGCTCCATAAAAAGTATATTGGAATAATGTCGCAATACCTTGGGAATGTGATTTCGAACAAATTAGAAGCATCGGACCATGCCACCAACGACCTTGTATTAATAGTAGCATTCATCAGCATAAATGTTATAGGGTTTGCATGTTCGTGGGGTACTCTAGGGTGGTTAGTACCTTGTGAGAAATTTACGATGGGCGGGACAAAGTATAACTGTAACGGTGAACATGTTATTCACCTTCATCATGTGGCTCGGGTGTTCCTCAACATGCTCTGTCATCTAAAGTTCAGTATCTTCTACCTGTTAGCCTCATTCGTATTCATCATGATGCTTTTCGCCATCTTCTTCCTGCCGAAAACAGAGGAAATACCAAGTTTCAAGCTCAATATCCTCATTAGTTTTGCGAACCTTAAATTATGTTACCCACATTATTTAAAGTAAAAAAAAAAAAATCACATCTTTCTAAAAAAAATTAGCCTCTTTGAATTTTTAAGTTTTTTCCAGCAATTTATTTAGCTTTCAAATTCTTACCAATTTTTAACAGGTTAAAAAGTTTTTAAAAAAAAATTAGCCAATAAATTATTTTTATTAAATTACATAAATAAGTGTTTGAAACTCCAAAGCCATTTACCCTAACCAACTGCATTTCTTCCACTCCAAACTCACCAAAAAAAATGTATGGATGTTATCGCAGCAACTT
The DNA here is from genome assembly GCA_002174775.1 of Macleaya cordata. Taxonomy (NCBI): domain Eukaryota; kingdom Viridiplantae; phylum Streptophyta; class Magnoliopsida; order Ranunculales; family Papaveraceae; genus Macleaya; species Macleaya cordata. Next base: position 193,194 of record MVGT01002720.1, read on the forward strand.
TCGCTGTAATACCCTCATCCGTTCAAGAGGAAGGAAGGAAGGAAGGCGGCTGCGGAAAGCATCGTCAAAATGGGGTGCGAAGAGAAGTAGGATTTCCCAAAATATTGTTGTAGTGTTCCGCTTTAATTTTTTTTAGGAAGAGCTATGACCTATCAAAGGATCGGGAATCGGGTCGATCCAATCTGGAAACTTGTGTGGACCCAAAACTGGCTTCTTATTGGATCCAGTGAGTGTCGGATCTCAAGAATTAGACTGCTCTCAAAATTCAATCCGTTGAATGCCCTACTTTTGATGGTCTAATTTGTCATTTTCTAACTGTTCAATTATTCCTTGTTTGTTCAGTTCCACGAATATAAAACTAGGTTTTCAAGATCCGATGATTACAAAAGTATTGCATTCGATGGTATTCAGAAATTATCAATTAAATTGGATCCAGCAATATTGTTTTGGTTCCCTTCAAAACATTACATGTGAATGTTCATAATTAAAGACAAGATATTTTTATTAGTAACATTAACCACTTATAACTTTGAATTAAATATATATATATATATATATATTATACTTTCACCTCACTTTTTTTATTAACATTCTATTTATTCTTACACTTCGTTTACATCACTTTTTCTTATTAACAATTCATTTATTCTTACACTTCGTTTAAATCAGTCTATAGAGACTTACATTAAAATGACTCAAATTTTTTGGATTTATTTTTTGTGATGGTGACCTCATTTTGTGCATCGTTCCCGCAATAAACACTCCTCGAACCAGTTTAGTAGAAATTTCGGTTCTAATTATTCGCGCAGGGGTTCTGTATATCGTAGGGGACTGTAACATAGATCCCAGTTTGCTTTCCAAAATCTTGAAAAGCAAACAAGATTATAGAATTAGAAGAGTGGGTTCCGTATTTATAAATTAAATTCTCGAAATGTGATGAGCAATTGATCGATCAGGTTTACCTTTTTGCAACAGGCTCACATGGGGTGTACAAGTTAAGAGGTCTTCCAATGTCCTTCCAAGTGATGAAGAGAATATTAGGGTACTATGAAGGGTACAGTGCGTGACAACATCATTTCTTAGGTTAAAAAGTGTCGTTGTTGTTCATGGAGGATAGAGAGGTACCATAGGATCCATGACTTTGTATAGGGTATATTGAGGTGTGGAGCATAATGGAAGTTCTCGTCCTAAGTTTGTGGGACTCAATTGGGAACCCTAAAAAATTTGACTAGGATATTGTATATCATAAGGAAAATCTAATTCTACCCAACCATTTTTATTTACACACACTATTTATTCTTTTACATGTGTTTTATGTGGCTAAAGAGCTCACGTAGAGATTATTTGGGAGTTGATTTTTTGTGAGGATTATGTTCTCACTATCGAGAACATCGTAACAAATGACATTATTCTAAAGTTTTAATCCCATCAACGATTGATTGAAATTGTAAGTTTTTTAAACTATTTATTACATCATTGAATTTCAACCAACAACTTGATGGATTAAATATTTCTAAGTGATGTGGTAATTTTTTTGAGTATGATATATATGTTGAGGAAATCATCATCGCTAAAAATTAGAATTTGAATCATCTCCATATAGACCCGACGCTTACAAGATAAAAACGAGGCGTAATAATAAGTGGAGGTGTGTAAATAGAAATGATGGGTGAAAATAGAATTTTTCAAGCATACCCTATTCTCATTATAAAGAGTAGTGTTATAAAGAGTAGTGTTAATAAGATAGAATAATGCTAAACCTACAACAAAGACTTTTGTTATAGCTACAACTATGGTTGCTGAAAGGCATCAAGACCGATTCAGATCTGTGGAGAAAGGGCCATTAGAGGAGGATTCTGTTTCCTCCTCGAGGTCAGAAGGAGAGTCTGGGGATGAAGATGAGGTGAATGGACCTTAAGCTGATCTCATGGAACATTCGGGGGTTGAACGCCTATGAAAAATTTATTGCAGTTAAAGAGATCATAAAAAAAGAAAGGGTCACCGGTATCGCAATCCAAGAGACTAAAATGGCTAAAGTCAATGATTGGTTTATCAAATCGATTTGGGGGTCAGATTCATTTGATTGGGTTCATATTCCGTCAAATGGTAGATCAGGCGGTATTATTTTGATTTGGGATGATTCTGTATTGAAGAAAGAGAGAGTCTATGTGGGTGTACACTCAATTGCGGTTGAAGTCACTAACCTTAATGACAATTTTAAATGGACTCTCTCTACAGCTTACGCCCCAAACTCAGTGGAAGATAAGAAAATTTTTTGGGAAGAGTTGGATTTTATTAGATCTTGGTCTCAACTACCCTGGTGTCTATCAGCTGACTTCAACGCTACAAGGTTCGACAACGAACGAAACAGAGCTGGAGGCTGTAGAAAGAGTAGAAGGGCTCTTAACAAATTTATTTCCAACTGCAACCTTATTGATATGCCTTTGGCAGGAGGAAGATTTACTTGGTCTGATATGAAGGAAAAACCCCTCATGTGCAGATTGGATAGATTTCTGATCAGTTTTGACTGGGAGAATAAATTTCCAAGAGTCATTCAGGTGCGAAAGAATAGAACAACATCAGATCATTTTCCGCTGCTATTGAATGCGAATGGGATAAACAGAGGTAAACCCCCTTTCAGATTTGAGAATTTCTGGCTTTCTAATGATAATTTTGTTGATTGCTTCAAAATCTGGTGGGCGAATTTATCTTATGAAGGTCGTCCTAGTTATATCTTTGCGAAAAAGTTACATGACCTCAAATTCATGATCAAAAAATGGAGCAAAGAAACTTTTGGAGATGAAAAATCAAAAATTGTGCTATTAAATGACCTGATTGCAGGGTTTGATAGTAAAGAGGAGGTCTCTGAGCTTTCAGCTCAGGAACTGAATGAAAGAGAGATGGCCAGAACTGACCTTAGTTCGCTTATGCTAAACCGTGAAAGGAAAATCAGACAGAGAGCAAAGGTAAAAGGTATCAAAGAAGGGGATGAAAATACGAGATATTTTCATATGATAGCCAATGCTAGAAGAAGATCGAATTCCATTGTTAAAATCATGATGGATGGGGTCGAAACGGAGGATCAAGTTCATATCAAAGAGGTGTTCCGTAATTACTTCATTGAACTTTTTACAGAAAATTCGACTTGGAGACCATCTTTGAACAATGTCAAGGTCAAGAAAATTTTGGGAGATGATAATATTTGGATCGAAAGAAAGTTTGAGGAAGAAGAAGTTTTCAGTTCTTTGAGATCCTTGGGGGCAAACAAGTCCCCAGGACCAGATGGATTTACAACTGAATTCTTCAAAGAAATTTGGCAGGTGATAAAGGGAGACATTATGGCCGTCATAAATGAGTTTTGGGATGAAGAACGTATCGATTGGAGACTTAACCTATCCAACATCAGTTTGATCCCAAAGAAGATTGATGTCAAAACTCCAAAAGACTACAGGCCTATCAGTTTGGTAGGAGGGTTCTACAAAATTCTGGCTAAAATGCTTTCTGAAAGATTAAAGGTGGTAATGCCAAAGATCGTTTCTCAATTCCAAGGGGCTTTTGTGAGTGGGAGACAGATCCTGGATGGTGTTTTAATTGCTAATGAGTGCTTGGATTCTAGATTAAAATTGAAGGAGCCGGGTCTGATTTGTAAGGTGGATATCGAGAAGGCATATGACCATGTCAACTGGGATGTGGTTACAAACATTCTTAGTCTGTGTGGGTTTGGTAGTAAATGGTGCAACTGGATTTATTGGTGTATGTCTTCTGTTCAACACTCGGTTTACGTCAATGGGGAGACTACCGAAAAGTTCAAGCCTTCGAGGGGGATTAGACAGGGTGACCCACTTTCTCCTTTCCTTTTTCTACTGCTGGCTGAAGTCTTATCTCTTTTCATGGAGAAAGCTGGTAGTTTGGGTTGGATTAATGGTTTCAAAGTAGGCCCCCATAACTTTCAGATAACGCATCTGCAATTTGCAGATGATGTTATTTTCTTCTTAGGAGCTAAAAAGGAGGAGGTGATAGCTCTGAAAGCTATTCTAACAATCTTCGAAGTGTCTACTGGCCTGAAGGTTAACCTAGACAAATCGACGGTGACAGCAGTAGGTGAGGTTTCAAATTTGTTTGAATTGGCTAGTGTGCTGGGATGTAATACTGAATCCCTACCTTTGAAGTATCTAGGACTGCCTATTGGAACTGCGGCCAACTCTAAGCAGTTATGGCAACCAGTACTGGATAAGATGGAGAAAAAGTTGANATTCTCATTATAAAGAGTAGTGTTATAAAGAGTAGTGTTAATAAGATAGAATAATGCTAAACCTACAACAAAGACTTTTGTTATAGCTACAACTAAAGCCATCTTATGCCGGTGTGTTAATTTCACACTCTCTTGTGATGTGCGCCCATTGCAACTTTATTTACCCCTTGTCATAATGGTCTTTGTTGTAGCAACTGTTGGAGTTGCTGTAGGTATAACACGGTCTACAAAAGAATTGGTGGTTGACATGTTATTTTTGCATAATACAAAACACCTGTATGGTGTTTCCTCAAGAGGCCAAACATGACCCTTTAGAAAGTAATTTGATTCGATCTTTCCTGCTGCATCAGTCTGTATTTGCCTAATAAAGAAAAAGGTTCCAACTGTTAGATAGGTCTCGACTATCCAACTGTTGATCCTGATAGAGACCCAGCCAGATTATGTCCTTTGTAACTTATATTAATTTTAGGATTTATATATTCATTATTCAGATCCCAATCTGATTACCTAATGAACCAAACCAATACCTGCCCAATTGACACTCGAAAAATAATACCCTGATATCTCTACTGTTGTAATATGGCTTCTGTTGTCTTAAAATTAGTTGATTTTTGAATTGTCCTAATATAATTGCATGGCAAACAACAGGAGGACCAAGTTTAATGATCCAGAGTAGGTGTATCTTGAGGTTCTTAACCTAAAATATAACTGCTATTAAGACTGACCCTATAATATGACTAAAGAAATCGGCTTTACATCGACGGCTTTCATGGATTTTTATGAGTGAGGCTCAATTCAAGTGAACCCTACAAATTCACATATGGTAGTAGATGTAAGAGCTAGTCTGTCCGGATTGATTATAGGGCCGGTCCCAAAAGCATTTTTTGGACCTAAAATATGTACCCGTTTGTTAAACAATTAAACTACTATTCTACTAATAAATGGTACTAATTATCTTTTTGTATCCATACTTAATTTTCACCCATATGCTAAATTTATTATAATTACTAAATAAATATGCGGGGCCCTTCTTATTAAGCATGGGTCCTATTAACCTGTTCCCTTATGGCACCCCATAAGATTATTTTTTAAAGAAAAATCATTTTTTGTAGGTATAATATTATCATCATTTATAAGATGTCCGGCAAAAATCAAGATCTCTAACCCTTTAAAAAAAATCACTTTAAATGTCAAACGTCTATTTACACTATTATAACCTAGATTAAGTATTTATAGTACTAGAGATATCCTAATGAGCTGGTTCTTCTTTAGATATGATTCAAATAGTGAAACTAACACAATTATAAAAATTCAGTTCATTTAAACAAAACTAAGTAGCTAAACAAACTACTAAATCTTTAACCTTAAGTAAAGATCCTGTTAAGTATCTCAATTACATCTTTAGCTAAAGCAAGATCCTCAACATTTGCTTTCTCTTTCATCCACCTAGCACCATAAAACATTTTACAAACAATTTCTTTGTTTATCTTAGCTCCAAGAATACTTTTACTTTGGATCTAACTATATTTTTTTTTTCTTTTTTTTTTTCTTCCAAGTAGAATTTTATTATAAAAATAATGCCAAGAGGCAAAGAATTACTGTACAAAGGGGTGAAGATTCAATTCAAGGAAAAAAGAGAAACATTCATGCATGCAGTCCCCACCAAGACCGTGAACCCCTCTTTTTACATTAATATTTATGCCCAAGGAAATTCAAAATCTTCAAATTTTGATCTTAAAGCCCTACTTGGTATCCTGTACGTCTTATACAAATAATAGGAATGCCTTAACTTTTCGAAGGCGGGTGAAGATCACTGTTATGTTTTCATGAAGATATACTATGAAAAACCTATATAAATTGTGGCATTCTTAATATTTGCATCCTGTAAATATTAGTAGGACATCAAGCCGGGCCTAAAAAATTGATTTTGGCGACGCCAAATGAAATATTCAAGCCTTTGTTAGGACATATGTTATATATTTATTTTGTATTGTTAATTTGTATATGAACACCCACAAGGGTACTATTATATGTTTTGCTCCTCTACCCTGATTAGGGTATGAGATAACGATACCTTCTGGTGTTGTTTGTCCACCGAGAATTCCGTGACCTGGACAGAGAAAACCGCGAAATGTTGTTTGTTTCGCACCAAATAAACATCGAAGGTGGAAAAGCGGGCTCCACTGAAGGTTCCCACCGCCTAAAAATTGAGGAATGGGAAACCAGCTTATACCTGCTTTTCCTCTAACCCAGACTTGAAATCAAGTCACCTCTCATTTCACTCTTTCTCTCTCTCGTCTTCCTCTCTCTTCCTATTTGTCTCTCTCCCTCTCTCTCACTCCTGATGAGATATGTGGAAAGAAATTGTTGCAGCAGCTCCTGATAATCCCTTTGGAATAGTAGCCCGTGAAAAAAAGCAACAATTTCTCCATGCCTTACCCAGAACAACTGCAATTTCTCCAACACGACACCTTTTCCATTGTAATCCAATTGAAGATATTATCTGATAAAAAAAATTAGGGCTTTAGAAATTCATATTTGATGGTTCTTTTATCAACTTATAAACAGTGCTTCTCTCCCCACCAAGAGCTTCAAAACCGATACAGAATATATAAAATTTCATATCCAGTATTCAAATAAGAGGTGATTGGAAGCTTTAATGTTAATTTTGATCCCGATTTGAGTGATGAAGAAGACGGTAGTTGATTTGGACGAGAACGAAAAGTTATTCTCTTTCAATTTGAGCAAATGAGGGTTTTAAACCCACCATTGATACCTGAAAACAAACAAAGTTATTGTAAACCCAAAACTGGATTGATGTTGAACAAACAACATCTTAACTAATCGGTTTTGGATTTTACTCGTACGGGGTGAGGAAATAACAACACCAGTTTATTGTAGGTAGCCAAACAGAGCCTCTCAGTCTTCACATTTTTTTTTTTTTGGAGTAAAAGCCGGGATTAAGGAGACCCCAACCGGTAATTCTTAGATGAATGTGACCTACCCTCTTGTACTCATAATTATATATGATGTATTATTGCAGCCATTTCTTTAATAATTTGAGTTTTTAGAGTAAGTGGTTATTATGAGAAAATTTAGAGATGCATAACTTCAAGTTCTAGCTCTTACGAGGAAAAAACATTGGTGGGACAATTCCTAGTGGTGAGGGGAAGTGTCAAAAATGTGGTGAGGGGAAGTGGACAAGTCACTCTCTCTAACAAATCGAGTTTTTAGAACGATTGTTAAAATTAATGACCGTAGGATTTTTTTTAGCTCAATCAGTCTATATAAATAGACTAAAATACAAGGTCTAAAGAGATTTTCACGTGAGTCTCACAATTCATAGAGATGCCTTAAAAGTACTTTGGGTCGTGGATTTTGCTTCTAACTTTTTTCTATCTACTTAGGCCATTCGCTGTGGTGATAGGCTAAAATGTATTTTAGCTTACCAGTTATTAACCTACGAGATGGAGCTGAATATCAGTGTGACGGTAAAAATTATTTTCAAAAAATTAATAAAAAATAATTTTAGGACACAAATGGAATTTAAAAAAAATAACTTTTTAAAAGAATAAAAAATTAAAATTGAGTGGGGCGTGGACGGGTATCTTGCTTTACGCCTTATGTCAGGCGCGCTCTCAGCACCCCGCTATGCTAAAAAATCTCGAGATTGTTATGAAGAATGATAAATTTAGCTTACCATCCTCTCTCTCGTAAGCGAAAATCTATCATACACATCAACCACTATGCAACTCTTCTAGAGTAAAATCCAAAAAAATGGAACCGCTGTGGATGTTCTTAGATTTTTTCTTTTTACCTTTTCTAACTTTAATAGTACAAAAGAATTTACTGATAAAAAACACATAGAGTACAAAAAAGATTGTTAAGACCTTAGTAACCAGAGCGTGGGTCGGAGCGGGAACGAAAATGGGAGCGGGAGCGTCGGAGCGGCCGATTAAAAAATGTTCTTAGTTCTAAAATACCTTCGGAGCGGAAGCGTCAGAGCGTAGTTCGGAGTGGGAGCGCGAGGTTCCAGAGCGGGAGCGTCACCCCTATACCAAAGTTTCGGTTACTAAGGTTAAGACTCTATTCAAATTCTTTGACATAAAACCGGAATTAGACTACATCAATAAATTTCATAAATAGTACTAATAAATTCCGAACTCCCAACTAACCTTATAACAATCTCCCCAAAAAAAAAAAAAAACTCTAAACTACAAAAAAAAAAAAAAAAGAAAAAAAAAAGAAAAATCTTTTGCTATCGTAGAAAAACATCAAAACATGGTGAGCAGACAAAAAGCCCCCAATCCATACATTTGAAGGTGGGCCCTGACATGCCGGCCGTAAGGGAGTACCATTTTGTTGACCCACACTTTTAAAGTGTGATTGGCCTTAGTAAAACGTTTAAGTCATGATTTGTTAACCAATCAAATGGTGGGTCTTACTGACCCAAGTTATGAGTGGGTCATAATCACAGACAGATGAGGGTGTCATTTAGCGTGCGACAGCTAAAAGTTTTCTTATATAAATGACTTTTAAGTTTTAACTAAACCACGGAACTGATGAATAGTTAGTGTAAAAGAGAAGAAAGAGTCTGACGAAAAGCGAAAAAACAAACAAAATTGAGGAGAGCGGACATGAACTACACTAATTAATTACAGTTAAATCTCTTCTTTAAGATCCGACCTGTCTCAACAGCCCACCACCCCACCATAGTTAAAGTTGCCACCGCCATCTCACCAATCCAACTATTGGGAAAGGTTTGTTTGGAGATTGAAGAAAGAAAGCAAGCAAGAAGTAGAGAGAGAAAGAGAAAGAAAGAGACCCATATCGCAAAAGATGTTGATGATCTGTTAAGAGAAAACTTAAAATCTCTTTTCTCTTCCAAAAATCTTCATTTCTTTGCCTGAAATTTTTTCTCTTTCGAAACCCACTTTTTTTTCTTTTTCTTTATGGAGTGAAAAACCAACTTAAAAACGTGAAGTGGGTCAGATTCCGGTAAAAGATGGCTATCGCAGATGACAAATCGGGTTCTAATGGGAAAGTTTGGAGTCTTTGTAGGATGCCGTTTTGGCAATCAGGAAATGCTTCTTCTTCGTCTTCTTCTTCTTCACAGAGTCTTCAGCAAAATAATCAAAACCAGCAACAACATGTGGAGGGATCAAATCCTCATTCATCAAACACAGTAGCATCTGTAGCAAGATCTCTTCTTCCGACTCGACGTAGACTCCGTCTAGATCCGGCAACTAAGCTCTACTTTCCTTGTAAGTCTCATCTGGGTAGTTCTGTTTTCCCCTTCTAATCGTTGACTTGGTTCGTTTGCTGTTTATTACCTGTTCATTTTGGATTTTTGTTTGGTGGGTTCGTTAATTTCCGACGATTTAATCAATTTCGTGGATTGGGTATTGTTTCATTTGTTGAATTTTCATCTGGGTCTTTTTTCTTTTTCTCTGTAAATTGATTTTACAACAAAAAATTCGGAGGAATTTTTCTTGAATTTTGTTTGTTTAATGAATTTGGAGAACTGGGTTTTGATTATTTTACTGATTTTGACCTGGGTTATTTTTCTTTTCTCACCAGAGTTCGCTTTTAAAGTTTTGGAATTCTTTTTCCTCTTGAATATGAATATTTTGAGGAATTTGGGTAACTGAATTGACCAACTGTAACTTGCCTCTGAATTTGGTTTTTAAGATGATCTGGAAATTTTGGTGCTTGTGCTTACTTTCGGATTTGCATTTTGGTATTAGTTGTTGTTTAGACTGATCTTTGGGTGCTCCTTTTTCTGATTATTTGTTTATACTTGTTTCTTTTGAAGATGAACCTGGTAAACAAGTAAGAAGCGCAATAAGAATTAAAAACACTTGCAAGTCTCATGTAGCTTTCAAGGTATGAACAGAGTTTGGTTGATATTATTCGCTATTGATGCTGATAGATTTCTAATATTAGTCAAAACAAGACTTTCCTGTTTATGGTTAAAACGATATAATTTTCTATATGGATGAAGTAGTTAATTATCCATGTTTTAAATCAGACAGGGTTGACTGAAGCTTAAATACAAAATCATACCATATTACATTTAGATGATTTTTTCTTCTTCTTCTAAGTGTTACTTGTTCCTGTTGCTTTAGTTTCAAACTACTGCACCGAAAAGCTGTTTTATGCGTCCTCCGGGTGGAATACTTGCTCCTGGTGAAACTATTATTGCAACTGGTATTGAACTTATGCTATATCCTCCATTATTTTGCTAAATCTCTATTGCAACTGGTTCTTTTTTCCTCCTTTTTTTTACCCTATTTTATCTGAATTCCTAGTCTTCAAGTTCGTGGAGCATCCAGAGAACAATGAGAAACCAGTCGATCAGAAGAGCAGGGTCAAATTTAAGATAATGAGCTTGAAGGTGAATGAAGGAATGGACTATGTGCCTGAGCTGGTGAGTCGCGACTCATGCACCTGTATTAGTGCTCACTTCTGATTTAAATATGTTGATTTGATTCTATTTTTCTTGAACAGTGGAAATATGTGACTTATTAGCACGGTTAAGTCTTTCATCTTGATGAATGATTTGTACCAACACTTTTGTCATTGCAATATTTAGACTGCTATATGATTAGGTTGTTACACATAATTTCGAACCTACTGTTTTTAATGAATTAGGCTAGGGAACTTCTCTGTATTATTGGTCATTTGATCCTTCTGTTCTTAATTCAAATAAAGAACGTTAGGAGAACAGTTTCTTGTTGTTGGTTGTCAATGGTTGAGCTTCCCCTATTTTCTCTTGTATAGTCCCCTGTATGGGAGCTCTTGTCTGCTTTCAATATATTCTTCTTACTGATTTACTAGAAAGGATTAATATATTTTTCTTCCAGTTATCAGTTGGAATGAAGCTTGGTTGTCTGAAACTTGTTTTTAGAGTGGCTCAATCTCAATCCTTTTTGCTATCCTAGCATAATATAAATCCATTGACCCTGTATTAGAGCCCTTGGTCTTTATTCTTTACATTCTCTTTTGGATCTTTGATATCATTAGGGATTTGAGGGTCAGTAATTAGTGAAGAAGTAAAAAAAAACTAAGTTGATTATGATCATTTTATTGGGCACTGCCCTTTATATGCATGTATGATTGAGGAACATATTTTGTTACTTGTCTTAAGATTATGGTGGGAGAAAAAACAGTAAAAGTAATGCTTTATTGCATGGAAGCTCACTTTTTTAAAATGTGTATTTGAAAACTTAGTAGGTTTTAGCTCTTGCTTTCAGTATTTTCTGTTTTGCCTGATTACGCATGGTCGGTACCACTTCCCGTCTTCCTGCAACCAAGGAAAAGAGTTGGTGTTATTTTTCTTTTTACCCAATGTTCAGTCTTTCAATCTTCAGTTTTTTAGTAACTCTTTTGCTCTTGATCTGTGCTGTTCGCTTTTTTAAAGAGAAGGTGTTGGCATGCTTTCAGTAATCAGAACAGTCCTGTCTCTCTTCTTTGTTTGAGCATGGGAATGCATCTACTGAAGTTGATTAGTTTGTTAGCTTTAATGATCGATTGTCAGATTGGTGAAATGGAGATTATGGTTGGTGTTAGTAGATGTGAATCGTAAGCCACTACCAATTTTTGGGCATGCAGTTTTTTAGTGCTCTGTGGTGAGCTTTGCCACTTCATTTCTACCTTGGCATTCTATGACTTTGTAACTTTGTTACATTTTATATTCTTAATTTTTTTTTTTTTTAGTTTCTTATGAATTAAATAAGGGTCAGGTTATATAGCCCCCCTTATATAATCCCTCACCTGTGGGGCCCACATGTAATGCATCCAGGGGCTAATTTTAAGAGAAAATGATCTACATGATGAGAAGAACATAGTTACCTGAAATCAGCGTGTTATGAAATTTCTAACCTCAAATCTACCCGGTCAAAATAAAAGTTTAAAACGTGCATATTTTTTAAGGGCTAATTTGATGGGGTTAGATGTTTTAGAACGAGCTGATTTTTTAATATGATGAAATAATAATGAGGAGAACATCCTCTCCAAAAATCAGCACCTGGATACATTACATGTGGGCCCCACAGGCGAGGGGTTATATAACCTGACCCATTAAATAAATAGGTTATTTTTATTCTAGGCATTTGACTGGGCATTGCCTACTAATCCGTAAAAGGGGTGAACAAAGAAAGTGCATTGGTTTACCTCTTTCTCAGGTGGTTTGTGACACTATTTACTACACTAATCATGATAATTGCCTAATTGGTTTTTTGGCCTCAGTGATTGTTCGAAATTTTGTTCTGTATCTATTTCTTGAACATACATAAGAGTCTTTGGTTATTTGGCACTAAACAAAGATGCGGTGGTTGAATATTTTGCACAGTTTGATGAGCAGAAGGATCAAGTAGCAGTTGAGCAGATCTTACGAGTTGTATTCTTAGATGTGGATCGCCCTAGCCCTGTAAGTAATATATCAGTAGCATTGATTTTTACCTTATTTATGCATATACACATACATATATGCAAATTAATTTGCCTTCATATAACAATATGATTGTTCTTGTAAGGCAATGGAGAAACTGAAGCGTCAGTTGGCTGAGGCTGAGGCTGCACTTGAGGCACGAAAGAAACCTCCAGAAGAAACTGGTCCACGTATCGTTGGGGAAGGATTAGTCATAGATGAATGGGTAAAACTAGTTGGCATAAGTTGCTCTCTTAGCTTTTATATTCATTTCGATGCTTTTTAAATTTTTCTCTAACGTCATTCATTCATTTTTTTCCCTTTCTCTGTTATGTTTCTAGAAAGAACGAAGAGAAAGATACCTTGCTCGGCAACAGGTTGAAGGGACTGATTCAGTGTAAATTACAATTTGCCGTATTTATAGATGTCATCTTTCACTTGGATGGAGTTTTTCTTAATATTGCGGATGATGACGACAAATGTATCATTTTCTATCACCCCCTACCTTCTGCTGTCAGGTATTATAGTGATAAGGGGAGGGAGTAATGTCATGTGTAAAGGGTTCAAGTAGATGACAATAACTTGTTTTTTTTGGTGTCATAAGATGTGATCAGATGAACCTTATGATGGAATTTAAAGATGTGCTTGATTCTGGGGGTTATTCCCCTTCTACTTGTAGATAGTGGGATTTTTCTATTTTTATCAAGAATAAAATTCTTCTGTCTATTTGATGTTGGTAGTTGTTTGAATGCTATGTCCTTTTAACATGGTTCTTCTTGGTGCAGTAATCTTTGTTTTTTTTTTTTTTGGTAAACATGCAAAGACACTGGGTGAACATCTTTGTTACTGATTCCATCCTCCTTGGGATTATACCTAACTGTACTTTGTGTATTCCATTTTCTGCACTCTAGAATCCCAAACATGTAGAGACATCAAGCAAATGAAAACTTGAGATGATTCCTTCACAACTTCAAAAGCTTCTACTGAAATGTTCAATCCTGATCAATGAAATGAAAAATAAGATCAGTTTTGTTTTTCTATTTCTTTTTTAGGTCTATCTATATACTGCCATTGTCTCAGTAGCAGATTGCATTGACAGGATATACAAGTTAATAATGCATGATTAAGCCTTGCTTGCCTGGGTTAGGGGTTATTTGGTTGAACGCAGAAGTGTGATTATTTAATGAAACCAAAGAGGGGCAGGGCATGAATTTGCTGTAGTCTTTCATGACTGGTGGGAATGAGATTATATTTTATAAGTTGACTTTCCACATTGAATCCAAACAGAATTTGTAAGTAAGGCGCTGTTGTTGGCTTAATTAATTAATTAATTGGGTCATTTTATATAGAATAATCTGGCCACCTAATCTTGCTTAGTTTTGTATACTTGATTAGTTAGAGACTACTACCTGGATGTACAATAATGTAATGCCAACTAACTTTAACTAATCTTGTACCAAATCATTAATTCCATGAAGTTTTTGTAGGTAGAGTCAGGTGAATGATCTGATGACGAAAAACATTTATCGTTGGTACACCGTGAATATTCGCAAATGCGAAAATTCACGGTTCATCATGTGTTTGTAAGTGATTGATGAGGGCATGTAATAGCAAATATTTGGTGGGATTTGCAATGGGCTTACAAAATAAACAATTAAATTTTTTTTTTTCTAATTTATAGAATTTTAATTATCACCTACAAGAACTGTGAATTTTAATGCGAAAATTCACAGTGTACCAGGTAGGGCCTAAAAGGGAATTTCTCTTAAAGCTAGGAAGGCATTTATCTACAGTGAATTGCAATGACCGGGATTGAAAATTCTCTCAGTTGAGATGGTAAAGTTGTTGAAGAGCGTCTACAGTGGTGCAATGGTATATTGAATTCTTCGTAGGGTATATTTCTAAAAAAAAATTGGGTTTTGCAATGCAAGATGACATCCACGTACAGTAATGAATTTGCAACTTATTCAAAAAAAAAAATAAAAAAAAAATGAAAAAAAAAAAATTAGCCAATCCGGTGTTGCCCGGATGGTTAAGGCGTCCCCTCACATTAGTGAGGTCTTGAGTTCGTTCTACTCATGTAATGTGATGTACCCATAAAAATAAATAAATAAATAAATATTAAAAAAATTATTGGACGGAGATCTGGGACTCTGAGGCCGCCCATGACTGGTGAGGCTGCGTACCTAAGAAGCAGGGACATTCCAAAATGAGCGTCGTATCCGTGTCTGATACGTATCTGACATAGATACGGGTTGGACATAGGTAGGACATGACTTGGACACGGCCCATGTGAATTTGAGTTTGGACACGACTTGGACATGGCCAGGATACATTTTGGACACGGCATGGACACGTTTTGGACACTTTTTTTTTTTTTTTATTTTTTTTGAATGTTTTTTTTTAACATCTAAAACTTATACATTGTTATAACTAATATCTTATTTAATACCCAACCTCCCTAAAAGGCCATAATTTCAAAATATAACCTTCAGTACACAAGATAAGAAGGGTCGAGCCTGACTTTATGATTTATTACCTCCTATATTCTCACTTGTGATAAAGCTAGAATGTGAATATTTGTAGTTGGAAATATAAAATTTTGATTGATTATGTGTGTTTTATAATTAAATTACTTATATATTTTATTAATTGTATAAATATGCTAGCCGTGTCTGTGTCCTACTTTTAGATTTTACCGTGTCACCGTGTCCGTGTTGTGTCATGTCCCGTGTTCGTGTCCGTGCTTCATAGCTGCGTACACTCGTAGTCAGTTCAAATATTCTATTGCATGTTTTTTTTTTGAGGTCAGGAGGTGTCCCCACCCTATGGGTGGGCCTAATCCCCTTAGTTGCTTGCCCCGACCTACTCAGAAGAGCCCGACAAGTAATTGGGTCAGTCGAAGAATAAATCTTGATGGATTGGCCACGAGGTTTCGAAGTAACCTCTACGTGGAGCCTCATTTTTTGCATGTGTTTGTTTTGTGATTATGTAAGTGCAGTTATTACAGTAAATTATTGTGATTTCCACATAAATTTAGTAAATGTTATAGCACGCGTGGCCTAGGTGGTTGTTCCACCATCCCATGCATGCTAGTTATAGCATGCGTGCCTAGGTGGCTGTTCCACCATGCCATGCACTTGACACCTCTTTGGTAGGTGTCAAGTCTCGGCTTTAAGTTACCATGCAGGTACTCTTGATCTCTCAGTCCCTCCCTATATATATGTTAGTTGTACGAAGTTACGAGGCATCATAACAGAGAGTCTTTCAGCTTGTATATTTCATATATGGTTGTGAGAAATAAGATGTGGTATGTAGTTATGTAACAGAGAGTTAAGATATAAGAAATATCCTCTATCCTCTTTCTCTAGTATCTATATTATAACACGTTATCAGCACGAGTCTCTACCAATTTCAAGATCGAGACCCCGACATTTTGTGATCAACCTGAAGCTTCTAGGCATCTCACAAAATCAGAAAGGTATACTTGTGTTGTCTTATTTTCCATGTCGAATCTAATGAAGCTTGAGTTTGTTGCATTAGATATTACTGGAAACAACTATCTTTCCTGGGTCCTGGATATGGAACTCCACCTCGCGTCTAAGCAACTCGGAGATACTATCCGGGAAGGTAATCAGCCGACCGTAGAGAGTCGTGCTGCTGCTGCCACTATTTTCATTCGGCACTACATCCATGAGGGACTTAAATCTGAATATTTGACGGTGAAAGATCCGTTAGTCCTCTGGAGCTGTTTAAAGGATCGATTTGGCCACTTGTCGATGGTCATACATCCTGGTGCTTTGAATGATTGGAGGAACCTGCGGTTGCAGGACTTCAAGTCAGTAACAGAATATAATTCGACTTTATTCAGAATAACCTCGCAGCTGAGACTGTGTGGTGATACTGTTACTGATGCGCAGCTGCTGGAGAAAACTTTCAACACTTTTCAAGCCTCTAATATGCTGTTACAACAACAATATAGAGAGCGTAGGTTCCAAAAATATTCTGAATTGATCTCCTGCCTTCTAATTGCCGAGAAAAGCTTATGCAGCGACTGCTTCAGGATAGGGATGTGGACGACTTAGTTATAAAGGTAGGCGCGGTAGACGCTACTGACGAAATAATTCCAGGAAGTGGAATAATACAGGTCATGCTACACAGAATCCCTAGAAGAGGGATAATGTTGATCCCCAAGAGAGGGATAGAGGTGAAACGAAGCAAAGAAAAGGGAGAGGTTAGAATAAACCCCCTAGAGATGTAACCTGCTATCGTTGTGGTATGAAAGGACACCTGGCGCGTAATTGTTATACGGCCGAGCAGCTCGATTTGTATCAGGCTTCATGTAAGAAAGCCAAAACTGGTGCTGAGACAAATTGTATTTGTAATGGTGTTCCCACTGATGATACCCACCTGGAACTGTACTACTTTTGTTCATATATAATATAAGCGTTTTGTGTATATACTTATTCTTGCTTTATTTTTAAAGGATATGGACCTAAGCAGAGGCATATCCTGAGATATTGGTCCAAGCAGAGACATCCACACAAAGCCAATATGGCGAGGATGTTTGTCTCGTAGACAGTACTACGACCCATACAATCCTCCGTGATAGTAAATTTTTCACGAGCTTGAGTATGTTCAAGGCTTGCGTGACTATTATCACTGGTACGATCAGTCTGATTAAGGGCTCTGATAGAGCTAGTATTATGCTCCCAGGTGGTACAATACTTGATATTGACGATGCTTTGTATTCCTCCAGATCCAGGAGAGATCTGTTGAGCTTTAAAGACATATGTCATAATGGATACCACCTTGAGACAGTGAATGAGGGTGATATGGAATACTTGTGTATTACCTCCACTGTCTCACACCAGAAGCGTATATTAGAGAGGTTCCTAGCTCTCTTCTCTGGTTTGTATCATACGATAATAAGAAGGGTTGAATCTTATGCTGTCTTGAACCAGAAATTCAATGACCCGAAAATGTTTATGCTTTGGCATGACCGACTTGGTCACCCAGGTTCTACCATGATGAGTAGAATAATTCAAAATACGCAGGGACATTCATTACAGAACATGAAGATTCTGATGTCTAAAGATTATGCTTGTGCAGCGTATTCCCTGGGTAAATTGGTGCTTAAACCATCTTTAACCACGGTCGTTGTTGAATCCCCAACTTTTCTGCAACGAATTCAGAGAGATATTTGTGGGCCTATCCATCCCCAATGTAGACCATTCCGATATTTTATGGTCTTGGTGGATGCTTCTGCGAGGTGGTCGCATGTTTGCCTATTATCCACTCGCTATGTTGCCTTTGCACGTTTGCTCGCTCAGATTATACGATTGCGTGCACATTTCTCTAAATTTCCCATCAAGTCTATCCGTCTTGATGGAGCTGCCGAGTTTACGTCTCGAGCTTTTGACGCTTATTGCCAAACAGTTGGTATCGACGTAGAGCATCCTGTTACTCACGTTCATACACAAAATGGTCTAGCAGAATCATTTGTGAAGCGTCTTCAGCTCATTGCTCGGCCTATGCTTATGAGAACTAAGCTACCAGTTGCAGCCTGGGGACATGCCATTTTACATGCAGCTGCATTGGTTCGGATTCGTCCGACTGCATATCATTTGTATTCCCCTATGCAGCTTGTTATGGGTTACCAACCAAACATTTCACACTTACGTATTTTTGGTTGTGCTGTGCAAGTTCCTATTGTCCCTACGCGATGCACCAAGTTTGGCCCTCAGCGTCGGCTAAGAATATATGTTGGCTTTGATTCACCTTCTATTATTCGTTATCTTGAGCCAATAACAGGTGATGTTTTTACCGCCCGTTTTGCGGACTGTCATTTTGATGAGACAGTCTTCCCGTCATTAGGGGAGACAATCTGTCGTCAGGCGAACGGCGTGATTCGTTGTTAGAAGAACGATATACGATTTCCTGGATCACACCATCTATGTCTCATCTTGATCCTCGTACCAATGCCTGTGACATTGAGGTGCAGAAGATTGTTCATCTTCAGGAAATTGCCAATGAAATGCCTGATGCATTTAATGACGCAGCTAAAGTAACCAAGTCATATATATACCTGCTACAAATGCTCCAGCTAAACTTGATGTCCCGGAGAGACATGCTGTAAGAGCTGATGTCCCGAGAGAGCATGTGACCCCAGTAGAACAACTTGCAGCAAATGAGTCGTCTAATGCACGCCAAAAGTATGGGGGACCCCTTGGTTCGAAAGATTCTGTTTCCAGGAAGAGAAAATACCAATCAATAAATGTCTGTACTTCCGGCGTGAATATCATTGAACGATCCACATTCTCTGATGGTATGCCTCTTGAAGAAGGCAAATCCCAAGGAGAGGGACCGGTACAATCCTCGGGAGAAGGAAATGAGGAAATCTCTATAAATTTTGTATGTACCGAAGAAATGTGGAATCGCAATGAAATAATTGTCGATGATATTTTTTCCTTTTCAGTAGCTACTGACATCGTCACAGAGAACGATGATATTGAGCCACGCTCTATAGAGGAATG
>MVGT01002718.1:0-68183 GCA_002174775.1 Macleaya cordata
TTTGTTAGAATACAACTCTCTTTGTTTGGGGGTGGTGTTCCTACATCACCCAATTTTGTAGGACTAAAGTTTTGTTTCCACAACCAGTTTAGTTTTAGGGGTGGTATTTTTCAATATCACCACTTGTGTTCTCATTTTAGACTGGTTTTATATAATTACAGTATATATGCTTCATTCAGGCCATATCATGCACACATGTACAAAATACTGCCACTTTTCATCTGAGGGATGAATATGGTAAAATTTTTCTAACCTTGTTCTTAATTTGTTAGACTACACCAGAGTTTAGTTCTTGAGTTTCGAGGACGATGCTCTCCTTTTGTTTGGGGGTGGGGTGATTTATCAAAATTCGGGTCTCTTTTAAAAAATCTTCTTGGGAAACAAAATGAGCTATTTTTGGTTTTTGCAATAAGTACCCTATCAATGATGATATTAGATTCTGTTGATCCACCACATGAAAACTAAGGGATGTTATTGTCCAGTTTTAAAGTTTAGCTTGCTACTCTGGTACNGACCTAAACCCTGTGAGTTTTTAGCCATTTACCTTTCTGAGAGTTTTATGCTAACTCTGAGTCACAAGATGACTCAACTTTCTTGGATAGCGCATTAAATTGTTGCATGGTCTCATTATCTTTCATTTTGGTCAATCACTGAGGATAAAATCACTTCGAGTTATGAGAAACATGGGTCTTGTAATCTGTTTGAAGCATGATCACCATATTAATCCTTGTCTTCACTTGAGCCTTTTATAATAATCCTCATGTAATCCTTTTAGCATCTCATCTGTTCATCCCACATTTACCCTCTCCAAAAAAAAAAAAAGAGAGAGAGAAAGTGTGGAGTTCACAAAAGAGCCAAAAATGTGAAATAACAATAGAAGAAGAGCAGAAGAAAAGTTATTACCTTTTTAAAAGAGTTGAGTACCTTCTCATAAACACTTTGTTACCATGTTCCTTCCATCCTTGACCTTGCCCTATTATATAGACTTATTGAATTTTAGGTGAGGTGTGGTGTATTATAGAGAATAGATGAGAAGACACTGTGGTGAATAACTTGACATTCTCAATGGTGATTGGCATTCTTTCCATGAGATCAATTCTGTTCAATATCCATTTTTTGTTAAATCTATATGTGAGATGTTTGTTTTTAACTCATCTTCCTCACATATAAAAGAGAGAAAAAAAATAGAACCAGTCTCAGAGTGATTCTTTTCAGAGTGGTATTTTCCTAGTGAGATTTGAGATTGAAGCATCTTTTCTGAAGGTGACTTAGGGATTCTCTTATTTGATACGAAGATTGCATTATGTTGGCCATTCACACAAATTATGTTTCTAAGCTATTTATTGAGGGTATCTCCTTACTTTGTACTATTTGTATTTATAGTACCTTTGTAGTTTACTACATCTGGAGGAACTGGGTTGTCACATCATTTACCTTTCATGTTGGTTGGATAGTAGAATTCTCTAAGTAAAAATAAGAAAATATTGTATTAACCAATTTTTCTGTTTGCAATTTGTGGGTGTCTTCCCTGTAAACCCTCACGAGGCTACATCTCGTCCACTAGGGGAAACCTAGAAGTTTAAGGGTTTGTTGCATACGCTAAATGCAATCGAGTGGCCTGCGAAAGTGGCACATTTAGGTTGTACAGTTAGGATTTGTTTTAGTAGTTTTAAGTTTTAGTTTTGTGTAGCTTTCTTATCTCACTTTTTGCTAAGGGACAAGCAAAAGGCTGTTTGGGGTGGTGTGATAAGCACCCAAAACTCTAATGTATTTTTTAGCCCTAAATTAGTTATTAATGTTACTAATGGATGTATTTATATGATGTAGGACAGAAGAGCCTCCGTTCGATTAAAACATCCAAATCTTGCAACAAAAGTGAAGAAAACAAAGCTTCAGTGAATTGGAAGAATGATTAAAGCTTGCTAATACATAGCATCAAGGCAAAGATGGCTAGATGGTTAAGGTGTTCTTCATCCTTGCAATAGGTCTTGGGATCAATTCTTGTGAGCTACAAATTTAATCCTTTTTATAAAATCCTCCATGCAAGCAACAATCATGCACCGTGAAGCACATGATCATCTCCACCACAACTCCACAAATGGAAAGAAATCAAGATTTTTATGGGAATTATGATGATTGATTCCAAATCATTCACAAAAAGGAATTATGCTAGCAATGCTAATTTAATTCCCATATTCTTTCCTTTTTGTATTTATTTTATTTTATTTTATTTTCCTTCTTTCTTGCCTTTTAGAGAATTTATTTTTGTATAAGTATGTAAGAAGGGAGAAAGGATGGGGCATCTTGGTTCTTGTAACTTTTCATCTACAGTGGTGTAATCTGAGAGGGAGGAAGAAATTAGAATTTAATAATATTATTTTGATTCATTCTCATCTTGAATCTTTAATTTTTAATTATTATTCTCCATCCATGGAGAGTTAAGCCTCCACTCTTTGGTGGAAGGTGAAAGCTCTTCATGGTAGATTTTTAATCCCTTTATCAATTTTAGAATCTCTCTAATTATACATTAATGCTAAACTCTATTATTATTGCTTTGTTCTTTCAATTCTTATAATATAATCTTGATTTTATGTGCTTATCAAAGTGTGTTTGATAGTAAATGCTACTTTATTGTCTGATTTACTATGCTTACATCAAGAATTGACATAGAATACTTGTTTATGATTTACATTTGTACAAGCAATATTTTCAGGGAGTTCTTATTTTTTCATTTGAATTAATTTAATTCTAAATCATCTACTAAAAATTAGATCTCAATCTATTTTTAGTGAAGAATTTTTAAAGAGAGTTTTCTAGTAATTTTAAAGAGTGAAATCTATTATGTTGAGTTAGTAACCGGAAACCAAAGATTTCAATCATTTGATCATTTAATTATTTTCTTTGATTTTTAGTGTTAACCAACATCATCTCTTAAAATTGTTTAAAAAAAAAAGAAAAATGTTGAACCTTACATATGCATAATTTTTGTTATTTATTTGCTCTAAATTAGATTTGGATTCGATAACCCTTACTTCCTCTTTACTCATTTGTTTTGTAGGTTAAAGGTTGTAAAAAGGAGAAAGATTAAACGACGAATTCATACCTTTTTCATAAAACGACTTTGAATGCTAATTTGTTCTTAAAGCAACTTCTGAAGTAGTTGCCATACCGATTTGGTCAATTTGTAGGTATCCTATAACCATAACAGTCCTTTAGCCAAAACATGGCCATCCTATAACAACATCCTTAATTGTGAACCTATGCATTGAATTGCTGATGATTTCCTTGTTAAGAATTTCGTCATACTAATGATACATCCCCGACGCACAACAGAACAGGCTTAAAGATCTTGAGACTTAATAACGATGAATTAATAAGAAAATATAACAACGAAGATAAAAAATAAGCATCAACCACAAGACAAGATATACGTGGTTCACCCTCACGAGCTACATCCACAGTCAAAATGGCGCACCGGAGAAACTTACACTATTATCAAGAACACATTATAATGCTTCTTACACAACTAACTAACATACATCAAGGATCTCATAAGACTTATCAGAAAATACCAACGAGAATCCATTAGAGATTGGCTCTCTAAATTACTCCCAATTGCATACTCACATCTTCCATGAACCTTGAAAGTCCATATCTATGACTGACTATAGTAACATAAGAGAGAATACATGGAGAACTCTAGAAACTTAGGTTGGGGCAGGGCCCCAACCCTCATGAAGAAACCCTAGATCCTCACAAACCCTTCTCTCTCTCAACAAGTTTCTCACACTTTAGATTATTCCTCTCACACAAAAAGACCATAACCCTAGGTTTATCTCTCCTTGAACCTTAGAAACTCTACCACCTTCACATTGGCACACTTAACACCCTCTAGCACACCTTTGAGACGACCGAGGACCTTCCTATTTATAGATTTCCTCAAACCCACGCACAAATAGAAGTTTCCTAATCCCACAAAGACTTTAAAACCGTCTAAAAACGCAACAAACCTAGGCAGTATCGATACCCACATTCTAGGTGTCGATACTACCACAATCTGATTTGGCTGTTTCAACCACGGTATCGATACCTACTTACTGGTATCGATACCACCTAAAGGTTTTTGCCAAAAAACTCTACATTCCTTTCCTAGCTGCTAGATTTAAAAAATCCTTGGACAATATAAATATATAACGCAACAAACCTAATCCCACAAAGACTTTAAAACCGTCTAAAAACGCAACAAACCTAGGCAGTATCGATACCCACATTCTGGGTGTCGATACTACCACAATCTGATTTGGCTGTTTCAACCACGGTATCGATACCTCTAAGGGTGTGGGGAGGTTTTCCTCCCCATATCGATCATCTCAATATAAAATCACCTTGTTGTAAAACTTTTAACCCTCGAAAAAGTTAGTTCAAAGTTACATACAATATTTATAAACGGCCAATAAGTCACCACAATTTTTTTTTGTGAAGTTAGAAATTTCAGAATGATGTCATTTTTGAAGTGGATAATCTACATATTGAGGAGGCCATCATCAATAAAAATCAGACCTTGGATTATCTTTATGTGGCCCCTAAATCTTATTGGGCACACATGGGGCATTCCCATAATGGGTAAAGTATCCCTCATCGGTTTAATACTTTAATCATCAGTCCAGTGGGCCAGGATGTTACACGTGTTTACAAATAGAGACACTAATACTTAGAACAGGTATTAGGGATCAACACCGGTTTGGTCTATCTATGTTTCTCTCTCTAAATTGAGTTTTTAGATTATCGCTCTCTGTAAAAAATTCCCCCTCTTCCAAATGGCAGCTGTACTTCACTCAGCTGGTTCTTCGTGTTTTCAATCGCTTAATGGAGTTGTGGTTCCACAGCCTTCTCTCAATTGTACAAGCAACGTTTTTTCGGGGTTGAAGCTCCATTCAACTAGTAAGCTCTTTTTAAACCCTAAATTTGATTCCACTTTCTCCTTCTTCATTTTTTTTTCCTTCTTAGTTTGATATTCATTTTTTTAATAAAATTTTAACTGTTGCAGGTCTTTTTGGATCTAAAAAACCTAACCTGACCGTTGAATTCCATGAAAAAGTTCATAAGAGCCTGCAATCCAGGTAACCCATGCTATATTGATTTGTTTTTAGTGTTCTTTTCGGTTTTTGAATCTGTTCATCAGAAACCCTAGACTCATTATAGGCCGGCTGGAGTAGTGTGCGAATTTTTAGAGTTTATTCGTGTTTAACTTGTTATAATTCTTGGGTCTACTGCAATTTTATGGTAAGCTATTTTTTTTGGTTTCTAGACTGTCCGATTGATGGACCCAAAAATTTCACATTCTAGATGTTATTAAATCTTAACCCATTAGTGAATAGAGCATTGTTGGGCAGTTCTCTGTTCTCTTTTAGTGACCCTTTGGAGGCAATGAAACTTGATCGGATGGGAGAAAATTTATGTTTTCACCTACTGGCATAGTAACACATTGCACGTGTATTTGTTAGACGAATTGATTGAAACAAAATTGAAGTGTCGCGATGACCTCAATAAACCCACCATGCAGTTGTGCATTTTAAAAAGCATCATGAGTGAATATTACTAGATTAATTTGCTTTGGTTCTTAATTCTCATGTATGAATTTCATATGTTATTCTAATTTATTTTGTTTTGCATAATTGAAAATGCAAGGAATTTCAGCACAATTGGTTTGATTCTTATTTTGAATTTCTATATTATTCTAATTTATTTTGTTTTGCATTATTGAATACAAGGAGCCATTTCAGAAGAGGTTGAGGCATAATGTTTAGAGTGTCTTACCATAACGAGTCACTTGTCTAACCAAATCAGTAATTCATATTGAAACTTTATACAAAGGTAACAACTAATTTGATAAGTTTTGAAGACTGACTTGACTTGTGTCCAGTAAGATTAACTCAAATGTTAGCCAATTTGTGCTGGAGATTGAGCTATTAACTTTTGCTTCTTCAGGAAAGGAAAAAATTGGAAAAAAAAAACCCACTTTTGCTTCTTCCTCTTCCTTTTTTTGGGTATTTTGTCTCCTCCTTTGAATTGCTTCAATAAAAAAAAAAAATTGATCGAACGAAGGGCTAAGGGCTTCATTTTTTTTGACAAAACATACTCCCATAACAGCATCTCATTTTCTATAATTTGACTCGGTAGTTTTTGTTAATGGGTGTTAAACCAAGGTTAAGACTGAACATATCCACACCTTTGTATTAGATCGAAAGCTTTCTTAAATAGTCCTTAAGGATGAAAACTCATAGATATTTGAAGTACTGGTGCATCAATCTGTATTGTCTTTTTCTTTTCCTGATCTATTTTGTTTACCCTTCTACATGATTTGTATTATCTCTTTGCTGACAAAATTTTATTTCATGCTACTTTTTGGCTACTTGCATACATTAATACATTTGATGTTACATGCATGAGGTGTCTCGTTCTTTACAGGACTTGTAGCAAACCAACTCGAGCACGTTTTGGAATGATGCCCATTGGTACACCTAGAGTGCCCTACCGAACTCCAGGTGAAGGAACTTGGCAGTGGGTGGATTTATGGAATGCTCTTGTAAGTTACATATTTACAGCTTCACTTATATTGAATAATGAGGAAACCTAATACCTGTGTAGGAATATATAAGAAAGATGTAGTAGTGCAGTTATGTTAATTGCTGCGTAGGTGATCTTTGAACCAGAAACTAACCAGCTTAGATGATAATCTGTCCAACTTTTTTATATGAACAAACTATATGCTGACCTTTCAAGAGCATGAAATATGCATTAGCTGAGATGGTGTCGGTCATGATCCTCAAAAGGGGTGTCAACGGGTCATTCCCATTTTGGTTATTGAACTACCTGGAACTCTACCTATCAAATAAGCAGTTCCGGTACTTGTCAGTCTGGTTCCAATTAGTTGTGAGATATTTCAGTTTCCAATTATCGGGTATTTAACAATTGTATTTGAAAAATATAACAAAAGTAGAAAGAAGACTAAATTTCTAAACTGGCCCTGTTTCCTATTGAATACAAAAGTACCCGGAACTGGAATTTGTTATACTATCGGTTCCGGACCTCCGGTTCTGGTACTCAAGGGCTAGAATTGGAAGTGGGGTTCGGGCATTGTTTGGTTCTCAAGTAAATGGGTACCAATAGCCTCCCTAGTTCTCCAACATGTGTGCCACATTTGTCGTTAGAATCGTAGATCTTGTTTTTCTTGTCAAACGAACCTCCATACGAGATGCTGTATTTTGTTCTATACAACCAATAAATCTGAAATCTGACTAGGATTCTTGCGTTGCAGTACAGGGAACGTGTCATCTTTATTGGACAAGAGGTAGATGAGGAGCTCAGCAACCAAATACTGGCAACAATGTTGTACCTTGATAGCATGGATTCTTCCAAAATGCTTTATCTATATATCAATGGTCCAGGCGGTGATGTGAGTTCTTTACAAGTTTAATCTTATATCATCAATATTTTCTATTTTCTTTTTCTAATCATATTACTTATTTTCGCTATTCTCTGATGAAGATTTTCATGGTTTGCAGCTTACTCCGTGCATGGCTATATACGACACAATGCAGAGCTTGAAAAGTCCTGTTGGAACTCATTGTGTGGGCTATGCCTATAACCTGGCAGGTTTTCTTCTTGCAGCTGGAGATAAGGTCTGTACATGCTCTCAAACATTATGATTTACATCAGAGTTCAGAATGATTTGACCTTTTGTACCAATGAAGTAGTTGAAGAAGACAGTCTGCATCGGTATGATGGTTCATACCCACGTGCCCATCTAACGGATATTTCCAGCCAAAGACTTGACCTATTTAGATTTTTGTAATCATTCATTGTCTAGATATTTTCAAAATGATTCTCCATATTCCAGAAGTTCCACCCGTGATCTAACTACTTTTTCTTGATCAGAACCTTAATTTTGTAACTTATTTTATTTTATTTTATATTTTTTCCCATTCCTGCAGGGTAACCGCTTTGCAATGCCTCTCTCAAGAATTGCCCTGCAATCCCCAGCTGGTGCTGCTCGTGGCCAGGTATGGCTTAAGATTGGCATTACCGTAAAACTCGTCACAGATATATCTGATAGTTTTGAAAATCTTGCTGATGCTAGAACTTATTCATTCTTTTCCAGAAATCAGATATTTCTAAAGAGATTGTTTGTTTTCCTTTTATCCCGCCTTCTCACAAAATTATACCTGAATTTCTTCTGGCAGGCCGATGATATTCGTAATGAAGCAGATGAGCTTCTGAGAATCAGAGACTACCTTTTTGAAGAATTATCTAAAAAGACAGGACAGCCTGTTGAGCAGGTATTCTTTGCTAGTTACTGAAACTTATTGCGTCTTTTTTGGGCGAGTGAGATTGATGACTTGTTGCAGAATATGCTTGTTTGACTTTTCCAGTTATGCCGCATGACTATTCACTGGTTCCTCATCATTCTTTTACAGTGAATAGTACTTAAATTGTTTCTTTTTAGCATGGAATAGGTCTTAAACGAATTAGCAACAAAAGCTAACAATCCGTAATTCATGTTCATTGTTTGTGCTTACTCGTAATAGATTTGCCATCCTCTTTAGACAAAGACAGGTTTCTTAGCTGAAGAAGGCATTTAACTTCAATGTTCAACTGTTGTTTGATCTTACCAGTGTACCTTTTTCCATTTATTGTTCTTTTTTCCTCGTGTTATTTCTTAACTCTTCTTGGTACTCATCATCATCATCATCATCATCATCATCATCATCATCATCATCATCATCATCAATAATATTGTGATGTCAAAATCAATCTTTTAGAAAGACTTTGTTTTATACAAGTCTAGTTTTGCTTTTCTATTTGAATCAATTTTTTTTTATCCGCATCTTTTATCAAATCATATTCAGTTTTATCTCTTGTACTTTTAGAACTTTTGACCTGTATCAATGGCTCATCATTACTAAAAATGGTCTTCATTGCATATTGACGAAACCATCTTAATAGACTCCTTTATATTATCACTTATTAGGTGTCACTCGTAGGTTGTCTCTCCACTCAATTATTATATTTCAATCCCTAGTCTTGCTACTCATCCCTCTCAACATCGTACTTCGCTATTCCCATTCCATGTACATACCAAGTGAATTCATGAAGATTCAAAAATCTCTCACCCTCCCTCTTCCTCTCCCTCTCCTCCCTCTCTCCCTCCCTCCCTCTCTAAGCCCCTGAAAACTCTAATTATCTAACATCAATGTTTAGTAACTAGATAGAATCTCTCAATTTCTACTCTTGGACTAAATAAAGGTTCTTTTTTTATTTACTTTTTCTTAAATAAATTAGGGACTTTCATGTCTTGCTTGTATTCCCAAGTCGGCCAACAATAGCATAGATTCTTCACTTAGATATAATATTTAAAGTTCTAATGTGTTTAACGTAGTTTTGCAACTGTAACTTCTTTGTTGTAATGATGTTCTATAGATACCTAAATTGTAATACAAAAATGCATTTGCAAAGTAGGTGAAATTGTGAAACTACCTTGATTAGTAACTTTGGGCAATTGGTCAATGACCGTTCTCACCTGATCATTAGGTCTATATCCTTTTATAGGTTTCCATTAATATTTTCACATTAATGTCTCTACTTTCTTCCAAGTTCGAGAATTATAGAAAGTTGAAAGTTTCGTAAGTGACAGTCATCAACTTAGCAAGGCTATTACATACATGCAAATATTTATAGAAGTTTCAGCAGAGTTGCATTAGTGACAATCTTGCTCATCATTACAATGATAGCTCTATCTATGCTTTCCCTTTCTTTTACAATATCAGATCTGCATTTCTCCATTTTTTTTTTGTTTTGAGTAAAGGAAATAAAAATCTGACCAATTGTACAATGATATATTAAATCTGACCAATTGTACAATGATATATTTCACAGAAGAATTCTAGCAAGCAACTCTTAAAAGAGTTGCAATATAAATGAATTTTAACATATCACACGTGATCCAATGGAATTTTTCGTGTTTTTTACAGAGCTGCACTAGTGCTACTCTTTTAAGAGTTGCTTTTAAGCGCATTCTTTGTATTTTACATGCAACAGGTGTTAACTTACTGCAATGTTGTTGGTGATTCAGATCAATAAGGATCTAAGTAGAATGAAGCGTTTCAATGCTCAGGAGGCTCTTGACTATGGACTCATTGATCGTATTATAAGACCACCACGTATTAAGGCCGATGCACCACGTAAAGAGGCTGGAACTGGTCTCGGTTAAGCCGACTCATGATCTCCAACCCAAGCAGGGCCTTAAATTGTTGTAAAGTCTGATTTTCTTCCAGTATGTCCTATTTATCATTTTTTAAGTTACTACTCTTAGATTAATGTGAAGTGGCATTATTTGGTTACTGTTGTCAAATTTTAAAATTCTGGATGAATTTAGTTCTTTTATCATCGGCAAGTTCCTTATATGCTGTTCTTTAGCCTCTACTTGGTCTGGTTTCAGTTTCAACTCGGTTTTTTGGGTTGTCTGTCTCAGTCGTATTTGAGTCAATTCTGTCGGCAACTTGATTAGGCCCACAACCAAATCTATGCCTAGAACTCACTATCAGGAGAGTAGGGGGACTGTTGGATTTGGGTCTTCCACTCAGGCGAAAAATCAGCTTTTCATATCATTTCTAAGACCATCCAGTGGTTGAAAATTTTGGCATTTTTTCATAAAAACATGCGCATCGGATCAAGCTAAAAGTCAATTTTAGCTTACATGAAGATTGGAAAGCCATATTTGGATTTCTGGAAAGGAATATGCTAATTTTTTACGGGGCGGTGCACAGGGTTTCTGCCTGATGCTGGGCGGGCTGTAAGGTAAGCGTCTGGCATTTTTTTTTTCTATTAAAAATGTGCTGCGCAGGGTGCAAGTACACCGCCTGTTGCTGGGCGGTGTGCAAGGTGCCTGCCCAATATTTTTTTAATTTTTTTCAATTTTTTTTGATTTTGTTAATTTTTTTTAAAAAAATTTAACCTTTTTTTAATGGAAACTTTTTAGCAGGGCATCCCTGCACACTGCCTCACATTTTTTTTTTTCAAAATTTTTAATATATCCTTGATTCAATATTTTATGATTTATTTACAAATTTTTAAAAATTTCACCAATGCGCAATTCTATCGTTAAAGCTAAAAATGATTTTTACCTTACCACCACTGTGGATATTCTAAGGAAGCTCACATTCAGAGTGTAAAAATATTCAGCCTTTTTTCAAAAGGACCAAATACTTCCACCCAATTTATTCTTCCATTGGCCTTAGGCCTAGTGTAGGGTTTTAGCCTAAAGGGCCTTGATGCTTCAATTATTCCATAATATGCATGGATGTTAAGATTAAAAAATGAACGATGCAAATTTTTTTGTGGAGATGATGTCCATCTATAATTTATACTTAACAATAATAATAATAATAATAATAATAATTTATTAATAATTATAGTTATAAATAATGAATAATTATAAATAATTTATCCCCCTCCACCACTACCACTAACAGTTATGATTAAAATTTATTAACTATTATTATCATAATAATAATAATAATAATTTATACTTTAATAATAATAATACTTACTAATAATTTAAAGTCATAATTAAAATTATAAATAATTATAAATAATTTATCTCTCCATTACCACCAATAATTAATTATGATTATTAAATATGATTATCCATAAATAATTTTTCTCTCCACCACCACCACTAATTAATTATAATTAGAAACTATCAATCACACAATAATAATAATTTATATTTACTATAAAAATCTTATTATTATTATTATTATTATTATTATTATTATTATTATTATTATTATTATTATTATTATTATTATTATAGTTAATAATAAATAATTTATAATTAAAATTTTTATAAAAATAATCAGTAACATTAATACCATTATTGGGCTGATTTTTTGTAAGTATGTTATTTTTGGTACTTGGATCATATATTAAAAAAAAAGAGTTGTTATTAGGGCACCATGGTTCGGATGAGGGGCTCGCCCAGTTAGGGGGCTCTCTAAAAAATTTTAAAATGGTTAGGGGGGAAAGGTGATTTTATTAGAGGGGGGAGGTTCTTATTTTTCTCTTTTACACCCACCAAAATTAATTACACCCCACTACAACAACCAAAATCACCACCTCCACCACTACCACTACCACCTCATCGCCTCTACCTCCACCTCCACCGTACCACCAATGCACGAAATGGGAGAGAAGAAAAAAAAGCAGATCGAGTGGGAGAGAGAATAGAAAGCTCAAGAGAGATGGAGTGAAGAGAAACAGAGAGGGGAGAGGAAGAGACTCATAGAAAGAAATAGAGGGAGAGAGAGAAAGAAGAAAAAAGAGGAGTAAAAGAGAGGAGAGAGAAGAGAAATGACGCCGGTGGCGATGATGGTGGCGTGGTCATGAAGGTGATGGTGGCCGTTTGGTGGTGGTGGTAGGGGTGTCAACGGGACGGTTCTGGATCGGATCCTAAAGGTTCTAGATCCAATCCCATTAATAGGAAAGTGGTTCCGGATCCTATCGGTTCCGGTTCCGGATCCTATCGGTTCCGGTTCCGGAACCTCAATTGGTGGTTTCGGATCTGGTACCGCTGGGATCCACGGGTACCCGCGGGTACCCGATACCCATTTTTTTTTTCTTTTTTTGTATTTTTTCATATAAAAAGTATTTGTATTTTGTATCTTCGTATTCTATTCAATCATAAAATTAGGTTATCACAAAATTAGTTGTATAATAGTCATTAGTTTCTTTTATTTTCTTTTTTAATTAAAAAAGTTAAAAATTTATTATATAATAGTAGATTAAACTATAAAATCATAATATTTATACGGAACTGGGTACCCGTTGGGTGGATCCGAAAAATTTCGGATCCAAAACGGGTAGATCCGAAATTAATCGGATCCGCAAAATAAGTTCCCGGAACCGCAATAAACGGTTCCGGTACCGGTTCGGTTCCGGGTATTTAGGTACAATTGACACCCCTAGGTGGTGGGTGTTAGAATTTTTAAGGTTTAGTTATTTGGAAGAGAGAGTCCCTCCTAGAAAAAACACAAAATAAAGGAAATGTTTAAATTTGGGACGTAAGGCCCAATTTTTGAGTATCCCCTTAAATAAAAGTGGAAGCGTTAATAACAGTAGTCTAAAAAACTCAGCTCAATCGAAAATCTCTAGTACCACGAACATTTAATCTAAAATTTAATAGTTTGAATAGAACAATTAATATTTAAAGTGAATTTTTCTAACTTAGAAAACAAATTCTTCAAATTTAAAATAAAGTTACAGAAGATGACTCATACACCCTTGCATGGGGAAAAAAGTAATGGGGAGGACAGCCATTTATTTTTTGTAAGTTGAGGCCATGGCGCACGGTAGCGGGAGTAAAAAGACGGAAAACACCTTCTACTGATTTTCCTTTTGACACGTGGCGGAGAGAGAATTTTTTTATTTTTTAACGTTAAAATGGCTATAACTTCAAAAATATAAATCGGATTTGAGTAAAAGTTATATATCTGTAAAGCATTTTTCAAGATCTTTCAAACAAGATCAGTCATGGATACCAAAAACAAAAAAAAAAAAAAACCAAACACGAAGCGTATGCAAACCCAGATCTGCATACAATTTAGTATGCAAATTATAATCTGCATACAATTTGGTATGCAAATTATAATTTGCATACAAGTCAAGGTTGCACATATGAGTTTCTACATTTGAATTTACTTACAATGAACTTCAATAATTTACTGAACATCAAAATAAGTAAATGTATAATGCATAAAAGCTAAAAAAAAGTTGCAAAAACTTAGAATTTCAAAAAAAAAAATATGCAAATTACAACTTGCATACTAACTAGGTTTCTAATTATGCATTTCAAGTTCAACAATACAACATTGAACATCAAAACATGCAAATGTATAATGCATATAGGCTAAAAAAAGTGCAGAAACTTGAAATTTTAAAAAATATGCCACGCAAATTACAACTTGCGTAGTTATTAGGTTTTCAACTATGCATTTTAGGTTTAACAATACATCAATGGACATCAAAATAAGTAAATTTGATATGGATATAGGCCTATAAAAGTGTAAATGCTCAAATTTGAGAGAAATAAAGTATGCAAATTACAACTTGCATCTCACCTAGGTATGCAATCTGAGTTTGCACAGTCAGATTATAATTTTTTTTTTTTTTTAAATTTAGTATTGTTGACTGATCTTATTTTGAAGATCTTGAAGAAAGCTTTTCAAAAATATAAATTTTATCCAAAACCGATTTGTAGATTAAAAGTTATATCATTTTGAAGTTAAAAACATTATTTTTTTCTCTCTCCGCCACATCATCATTGTTTAGAAACAAAACAGTTAATAAGAATGAGTAGTTTGCATACAGGAGGGTAGTTTAGGTATACAAAATTAATAGTTTTTTAAAAAAAAACTACCGGAAGCCCTATCCACACAAAAGTAGAAAAGGGGAGGGACTGTGCGCACATTCCAAATGGCGCACGTCCTCTCCTTAATTTCTCAGGAAAAGGAGGGTTCTCCCCACCTTTTCCTGATAAAGTTATCTTGTGCCGAATCACGACTCACGACCCGTCAAATCCCTCCGGACAGGCAGATTTAAGACTCGCGGCGCTCAAGAGTCCAAACGTGTCTAAGTAGTTATAAAACCTGACCACGGCAAAGTCAAATCAAATCAGAAATTAATTATTTCTCCACCGAAAACCTGACCGGTCAAAGTGCCAAACCCCTCTGCATTTGAACTGAAAAGTCTATATATTCACCCAATTCACTTATCTCCACTTCACTTATTTCCTTCTCCACCTACTTTCTACTCCTCTACAACCTTTGGCTCTTTATTTCTATCTTCTCTGGGTAATTATAGATATTTACTTTGGTAAAATTGGATGAACCACAATCCTTGATGATGAACATGTATTCTTCTTTTAATTTATATTTACTATAAAATTTTTATTATTATTATTATTATTATTATTAATTATAGTTAATAATAAATATTTCATAATTAAAACTTTTAGGAAAATATTGGGGCTGTTTTTTCTGTAAATATCTTATTTTTGGCACTTGGATCATATATTAAAAAAAGAGTGTTGTTATTAGGGATCCATGGTTCGGATGGTTATGGGGATGGGTGATTTTACTAGAAGAGAGGGTTCTTATTTTTCTCTTTTACACCCACCAAAATTAATTACACCCAAAACCAAAATTACCACCTCCACCACTTCCACAACCACCTCACCGCCTCTACCTCCACCTCCACCGTCGCCACCAATGTACAAAATGAGAGATAAAAAAAAAAGAGAGAGTGCATATTGAGAGAGTTAGAGAGAAAAAGAGAGACATCAAATCGAGAGTGTTAAAGAAAATGGGAGAGAAAGAGCAGATCGAATGGGAAAGAGATCAAGAGATCTTGAGAGGAGAGGAGAGAGAACAAAAAGATTTAAAAAAAAAATCAAAAAATCATGGTTTGTCGACTCCGTGGAAGATCGGACTCGGTCAGCACCTACCCAACCTTTCAACATCAAGCCAGGAACGTTCTTGAGTCGGTGCGACTCGGTCGAGTCAGTCTTGACTCTGCTATGACTCTGTCAACTCGATCGATTCGGTTAGTCCAACTCGGCAGAGTCATATCACTTAAATTTTTTTAAGATTTTTTTTTTAAAAACTCCAATTTTTTACTATTTTTTCGTATCATAACAATAGTACTATTATTCTCCTATCATTTCTATAATTCTATTTTCCTTCATCTTCTTCACTTTTCTTCATCCATTTTGTCAAATCTAGAACTTTCATATGGTATCTTCAACTCTTCATCTAAACTTATGTACTATAGATAAATTGAACTTATACATTCAAAAATTATCTACTCGAATTATATTTTGGAGAATAAGGACATCCAATCACCACAACATGCAATAACTATTACAAGAAATCAAGCAATATACATCAAAACAATAAAAAAAAATTATTAACTCAATCTATCTGACTTGGTCAAAACTCGGTCTGACTTAGATAAACTGCTTTTGACTCGGCCCTGACTTGGTCGGTTTAACTCGGTTGACTCGGGTTCTTTGATTTTTCTTTTTTCTTTTATTAAATTTTTTACTCAATACTGACTCGGACCGACTCTGGTGTGACTCGGACTTGGTCATCACCGAATCCGAGTCGGCGAACCATGAGAGAGATGGAGTGAAGAGAAATAGAGAGGGGAAGAGACTCAGAGAAATAAATAAAGGAAGAGAGAGCTAGTAAGAGAGAGAAGAGGGAAGAAAAACAGCGCCGGTGGCAGTGACAGTGACGTGGTCATAAAGGTGATGGTGGCGGTTCGATGGTGGTGGGATGTTAGAATTTTTGGGGTTTAGTTGTTCGGGATAGAGAATTCCTCCTAGAAAAAATACAAATAAAATGAAGATTTAAATTTGGGTTGTAAGGGCCAATTTTTTAGCATCCCTTTAAACCAGAGTGGGAACTTTAATAACAGTAGTCTAAAAAATTCAGCTCAATAGAAGATCTCTAGCACCACGATCAGTTAGACATTCATCTTCACAATGTCTTACGATCCACATCAGCAAATTTTTTTTCCTCCAAAATTTTTAATTACTTTTTAAACAAAATAAGTTTGACCTATTCAAAAATTAAGTGCCAGGCAAGTTAAAAAGTTATCCTAAGAGATTTGCATTGGAGATACATTTTTTTGAACAATGTCTGTTATGAAGATTTTGTTGCCACGTAGGTTAGACATTGTCTTATAAGACATGGCACATAGATAAGACATTGTCTTATAAGTCATTTGCATCGGAGATGCTTTTAAAATGATTTTTTCTTTTTTGAGAATTAGAGAACTTTGATTTAGCTGAGTTTTGGTGGACATAATATTTGATTGGGTTATAGGACCCACATCATATCTACAAAACAACTTATGTCTTCATCATATTAGTGATTATAATATTGCGTCTACAAAAAATTAACTGTTCCAAAGATTTTTTTTTTGAAGGAGACTATTGCCAGGTTACATTATGACGTAGATACATGCAGTGGACGTGTGAGAAGCGCAGAGAAACTGTCAAGAACATCATAACCAACGAATGCATAAAATGCACCCACTAATAGGGATACAGAGAAATCGTCAATAACAACATACCTATATTTATTATCAGAATAAATAGAACAAATTTAACGACAATATTACGGTCGAGAAGTTTTGATTTCAAGATCTCTCACTACCAAAATTTTGTTCCAAAGACTTGTAACTTACAAAACACTTATCCTTTGCCGAATCACGAGTCACGACCATCAAATCCCTCGGGGCAGGCAGATTTAAGACGCGCAGCGCTCGAGTCCAGACGTGTCTCAGTAATTATAAAACCTGGCCACGGCAAAGTCAAATCAAATCAGAAATTAATTATTTCTCCACCTAAAACCTGACCGGTCAAAAGTGCCAAACCCCTCCCTCTGTATTTGAAGAGTCTATATATTCACCCCATTCACTTGCCTCCTCTTACACTTATTTCCTTCTCCACCTACTTACTACTCCCTCTAAAACCTTTTGGCTCTTTATTTCTTCTATCTTCTCTCTCTTGATAATGATATATATTTACTTGGGTAAAACTGGATGAACAACAATCCATTGATGATGAACATGTATTCTTCTTTTAATTTTTGTCAGTCATCATTTTCTAAGATCTCTCTTATGCGTTTCTTCACTTTTAACGTTTCTGAAACAAGTTTTGGCTTATGCGTTTTCTGATAATCGATTTTTACTGGTTGTAAAAAAACATTTATATTAAAAAAGTTTTAAGATAAAATGTTAATTTCTTCAAAAGAGTTTTTTATCAACACTTTTTTTTCAAGTCCTAATGCTAACATATATACATTTTTTGTTTGTGAATTTGATTGATTAGTCCAAGCTGCTTCTCTGCTCCTGCGTCTGCTGGAGCTTCATCCGGTGGTGGTTGTGGCCCTGTTTCCACCACTTCCTATATGGTTTCTGGTCAGTGACTTCTTTCTTCTTTCTTTCTCATTCTCTGGTTTGGTTTTCAATCAGTTTTAGGCTCGTTAATTAGGATGCTGTTAATGTTTATTTGGGTTTTACATTTCAGATTTCAGTTATTCATAATGTTAATACTTGTGGGTTTCAGATTTCTATTTTATTATTCTTTTATTTTACTGTTTTTTGGGATTATAATCGTTTGGGGTTGATGTTATTGTTGGTTTTAAATCTACAATATAATTTTTTCAATGTTTGTTTTGGTATTTGTATTTGATTCGATTTTAGGATTGGGGTTTTGGTTAACTTACTACTTTATAGTGTATGGTCTTGGGCTAATACTCTTTTCAGTAAAAATGTATTAACAGATGAGAAATAATTTATGATTTCAAATGTTATTATTCTGGTTAATTAGCTAGCTTCAATTTGTTTAGTAGCTTGGGTAAACAATTAATTATGCATAATCATTTTTCAGGTTTGTCTTCTTACATTTTTTTTTTTTTTTTTTCTGAAATGACCTAATCTAGGTCTCTTTCTGATTTGTTAACTCTGTAACATTCGAGTTGGTGGTATTTGTATTTTCCCTTCTTATATATAAATGGTTGAATGTGGTTTTATATGTAAGTGATTTTCTGTAGTGGCTCATGCACTTCGCTCTGATGTTTAGTATATTTCTTTATTTAATAATACTATATTAATAAGAAAAATCCAAAATTAAAATATATTATGAATGTTTTTAAACAAAGGAATTCTCAGTAAAAAGCCCTTTCATTGAAAAGGATAGACACAGACTAGTATACACATGTAGTTCTGTACCACCTGCATCTGAACTCCAATTGCACCCTAATTGTATCCCGTATGACAATGTTTTATTTTGTTTTACAGGATTTTCTTTTGTCATTATGGCTTATCCTCTCCAAGGTAATTTTTTGCCCTTTCTCATTATTCCTATTTATTATTTTTTATTACTTTGGTACTATTTACGCTTGTTTTATTTATCACTAGCATATGACATTTTACCAATTCCAAGACCCTAATCGTTTCCTTCCAAATTGCTGCTTTTTACCAATGTTCTCCATTTAGATCATCTCAGATTTATTCTCACGGTGATAATCGATTGTCCCATTTGAAATTCATGTTGAGAGGAAAGGAAAGCTTGATACATAAAGGCTTAATCATTGAACCACTGTAGGTAGACTTACATGGGTAGTCAATACGGACTTTTACGGACTATCACGGACTATCACGGACTCTTGAATATGAAAGACTTTGAAGGATTCTTACAGAGTCTGTGGCGCCGGAATCCAGCACCTCCCAGCGCACTCACTCTCTCCACCTCAGAAGAAGAGAGAGAATGAACACGTGGAAAACACGAATTAGGATTTGCCCACACGGGGGTGAATGAAT
Source organism: Macleaya cordata (assembly GCA_002174775.1). NCBI lineage: Eukaryota > Viridiplantae > Streptophyta > Magnoliopsida > Ranunculales > Papaveraceae > Macleaya > Macleaya cordata. Next base: position 19,450 of record MVGT01002718.1, read on the forward strand.
GTGGTAGGGGTATGGTGTTGCTACTTGATTTATAGGAATCAGGACCCAAGATTTTGGAAAATCAGCCTAAAACTAGTTCTCCATTTTGCACACCAGTGAAAATTACCCATTTTGGTTGCACCTCGTTTTGCGTACCGAATTCGGTCAAAATAGGATTAGCTAAACCGTGCAAGCCTAACTTTATTCCTCCAATATTTGGTTCGAAATCGAATTAAGAACGGAACCAGAATCAGACGAATCTCAAATCTGAGAATAGAACCGGGGTAAATTAGGAACTGTAGGGAGTCCTCTTGGTTCTAGGTCTTTAGTATGTGACATGTGTTGTTTTGGGATTGGCTAGGTTTCAATTTAAGTATATTTGTTAGAAAAATCCATTTTTTCTTTAAAAAAAAAAGATTAGTAGACCAACTTTAATAAAATAAAATCAAACCTGTTTTCTTTTGTTTTTGTTGTTGTTTGTTTTTAAAAAAGAAAAAAGAAAAAAGAGAGAAAATAGGAAACTGCATGTGCGGTTTGGGCTGCGTCACACATGGGTGACGTGGCAGCCCAAACCGCATAATGGGTGTGCGGTTTGGCCAACTGCCCTTTTCTCACCCACTTTTATGTGTGGGTCACGTACACCCACACGTGACCCATACACATTTTTCTCATTTTTGCCAAATTGCAAGCAGGCTTTTGCTTTAACTCTCCCTCAAATTATTTTTCAGCCCTTGCTTTTCAAAAAAACCTCTTTTGATCTTATCTAGCCACCTTATCTAACTTATTTCTAGCCACTAGTTTTTAAGAGATAAGAGAGAATCTTGGGTGGACTTCACCCACTTGGACACTTGGTATTGTTTGGGTGGAGTTTTAAAATCAACCAATCTTAGAGACACACATGTCTTTTTAAAATGGGCTAGGGTTACTATATATAGTAGAGAGGAGGAGAGATGAGAGGGGGCTTCTTCTTCCATTTTTAGATCTCTCTTTTTCCTTTTAGGGTTTTGATCTCTTTTTTTCTTTTCTCTACATTTTAGGGTTTAATTCCTTGTTTTTTTCGGAGAGAAGAAAGAGGCTTAATCTAGGATTTTGGTAGAGAGAGGTTAGAGAAAGAAAGGGGAAGGTGAGAGAACAATTTTTTTTTGATTTCTTTCCATTTTGGTGAGAGTGGTTAATTAGGTTGTTGAAGTCTCTTCTCCATTTTTGGGTAAAGGAAGGATTAGTAGAGTTCTAGGAGAAAATAAAAAGAAAAGACAACTTCAAATCCCTTCCTTTCTCTTCCATACATCACCATGATATCCTAAATTTGGGATTCTTTGATTTTGGCTCTCATTTGTTGGAGGAGAATAAGAAGCTTGGTGTGGAAACTAAATATCTACAATCAGCTCTAATAAAATGGATCTTTCATACATTAAATCTTGGGATCTATGCTTGCTAGGTAAAATCTCTACACCTTATCTTTTGAATTTTATGTTTAATACATGTAAAGTGTGAGATAATACATGTAGTGATGTATAGGATGATGTAGGGAGTGATGTATGAGTTAGTATGTAATGATGTATGACATGATGATGAAATCATGATGTAATGAAGAATTTAATGCTAAAGTGAAATTCATGCATAGTTTTGTTGATGAATGGGTGAAAATTCTAATTTGATGTCTATGTTATGTTATTTAGCATAAAATGAATGGATGTAGATTTTTATGAGATAATATTTTTACATGCATGAATGTATGTGAGGTACCATGCTAAATGGAAGTAAATCTTGGTTTTAAATGCTTGTATAATGCATGCTCCACAATCATGATATGTGAATGATATGGATGAAATATGTGATGATATGGTCTCTTTCGATTTCACATGATGTATGGTATGTTTATTTTTATTTGATATGAGAGTAAATGTTACCATGTTTTTAGATACATAATATGTTATGAGCATATCATTATTGATAATATCATGGGGATGAATTTTTCTCCATGCATTTGTTTGTTTGTCATATAAAAAAGAGAGCTAACAAGGCTTTAAATTGTGTTGATTCCATGTTATCCATCTTGATCTTCATGTCATTTAGCTTAATAATGGCCTAATGCATATTATGAACGGTTTGGATCGCCTAAATTCATCTTAGATTTAAAGATTGAAGCTATTTTTGCTCTCTTTTTGTTGATGCATGAATATATGATTTAAGTCCATATCTTTGAGGATGAGATCTCCATGATGTGTGTTTTGCCATAATATGATGATGCATGCTTTATTGTCATGAAAGTGTGTTCTTTGAGTCTCTCACCAAAGAGAGCAAAAAGTGAATGGTTTAATGTTAATAAGTTAGCATTTGCCTTGATCTTCATGTTGATTATATAGTCCTTGGCATGATGAATATGATGAACGGCGTGGATCGTTAAAATTTCTTTGAGGATTAAAATTTGAGGTTTCATTTGCTCTTTTTTCGTTACATGCTTGCTTCCATGCATAGTATGCTCGATTTCATACTTATGATTTCATCGGCACCGTTAGTGCTGGTTCGTTTTATTCGATGTGTTTATCGTGCTCACATTCATCGTTGTGTTTAAAGCTTTGGCATTGCGCATGCGGGATTAGGTTACTTCATTTTACTTGTTTATTAATTTTAAGTAATTAGTAGCCTTGTTTTTCATGTTTTAATTGCTTTGATAGCTTTAGGTTGAAATCGAATAAACTTTGCAATAAGCTACCTTCGGGCTTTCGGACCCGTTCTCTTGTGGTGGGCCCAATGGGACTATCCCTAGTTTGGACCTTAGGGCCCATCTCTCCTCTTTTGTAGGCTTCAGTGCCTACACTCTTCCATTCGGGCTCAAAGCCCTTCTTGTAGATGTGGGCCCAAAGGCCCACCCCTTTTGTTTAACCCAATCGATCTAACTCTTTCTTGCGGGCACATAGCCCATTTCATCTTTCAGGTTGTAAGGGCTTTATCCTTTCACTAGGATCTAAGGATCCATGTCTCTCCCTAGGTTCGATAGATCGCCAAACCCTAAAAACGAATAATAATAGAGTTTAAGGTTTCTAGTTTAGTTCCCTTCTAGGGTTAGGGCTTGGTGCTTTAGATTCCTAGGGTGCATTAGCCTAGGGTTTCATGTTATTTTCGAGAGGACTTAGGGTTTCACATGAGCTGAAACTCCTACTCTCACCTTTGCTTTAAATGTTTTGACGTTTTGAAAAAAAATATTTTCAAAGTTCATCTCATTTAGCTTAGGATTTCATGCATATAGGGTCGAGATCTTCCTAAAACAGATTAGGGATCTTTAGAAACCTTCGTGCGATATTAGAGCGTATGGCATGCATACATCGCGTCCTATCGACGTTCATTTTCTTCCTGGGTACACGTGCATAGTGTGATCCCTTTTCTCGGGCACGTCCTATATTGGATGTAATCACGTCGTGAGGTTCACACCTAAGGGTGTTATGAGTTTGTCATTTTTTTTTTCGGGCACGTGTCATGATCACGTGATCCCTCTTAAGGTTCACATCTACGGATGCTATGAACCTTTTCGTCTTTTGGGCATATCTTATGTTGGATGTGATCCCGTTATGAGATTCACACCTAAGGGTGTTATGAATTTGCTTCTCTCTGGGCATGTTTCATATCAGACGTGATCCCTTTTCGGGCACGTGTCCTGATCACGTGATTCCTCTTGAGGTTCACATCTACGGATGCTATGAACCCTTCTCTTCTTTTGGGCATGCGACTATCGCGCATGATCCCTCTCGGGGACGTTTTATGTTGAACGTGATCCCTGTTTTATTCGGACACGTGCATACAACACGTGATTCCATTTTGGCATATAACATATTTGCCCTTCTTGTGAGAACCGCGTTCAAGGACGTGGCTTCTCTGTTTTGGTGACACATGTATATAACGTGTGAATCGCTTGAGTTTCGTGTTCAAGGACACGACTCTCTCTTCGGCGCACGTGGCATACTGCACGTGATCACTTCAGTGTATGGTGTATATAGCACCATGTCACATGCTTGAGTGTACGTGTACATATTGTATGTATCACACCCTTTGTTTGTGCGTGGATATGAAGCACATCCGTGTCACCTTGCTTTTTGCACACGGGCCTACTGATGGCACGTGTCGCTTTTTTTTGTTGCATTCAACCAGATGAATGTATGCATCTTTTTGCCCCAGATTTACCTATCTTGACACGTAGATTTAGGAGGGCTTATTCTTTATTCATTTATTTATTTATTTAGTGCAGTTGTTGTTCATATATAGCATTGTTTAGTTTTAATCATTTATCTCCTAAAAAGTTTTTAATAGCGAAGTAGAGGCCGTCCTAACGGACGGGCGGTTGTTGGATGCCTAACACCTTCCCAACTCGTACCTTGATCCCCTTATCCATTTCTCTGTCCGCAGACCTTTCGTTGGACTATCGCCATGGTTTTTCTTGGAAAATTTGTTTTAAGGTAATTTTTCAAAATTTTGGGTCCTGATTCCCATAAATCAGGTGGCGACTCCATACCTCTATCACATTCATTCACCCCCGCGTGGGTGAATCCTATTTCGCGTTTTCCACGTGTTCATTCTCTCTCTTCTTCAGAGGTGGAGAGAGTGAGTGCGATGGGAGGTGCTGGATTCCGGCTCCACAGTCTGGCGACTCCACTGGGGACTATAGGGATCAGACTCGAAAAATGATTAAAATTTTTTAGGGAATAAATGATTATACACTTCTCGGGCTTGCACACACACATTGCACGCACCTATTCATTTGCATTTGCATTTCATATTCTTTGTGATCTTATAGGAAATAAAACCTGTGGTTGCGGTAGGTCTCGTCCCGACTGGGTGGTCATATGTGAATAACGACCGAAAGTCCACACCCTCCGCCTTGTACTAACGACCAGTCTTCGGACTGCGAGGTATATCTTGCCGAGGTGACCCAAGGCTTTTCCCAAATACAGAGTCTAGTTAAGCCCAACATGCATGTAGTCGAGATAGATTTGTCCCTAGGAGTAACCCAAAGGATTACATTCATGCCGCACAATTTTCGAGGCATAATCACAGTAGAGATTTTTTGTGTTACTAATCTCTCTCTGCTCAATATGCATATCTTGCTAGGTGCTAGGTATTTGCGGCAATTGGTCGGGAACTAAAGCAGAGGTTATAGGGTTAGAGAAATTAGACTGAGCAGTCCGCAGTGGTCGGTTATATAAGTGGCCTGGGGTATAGTTCATGAAAAGAAATCGGCACACAAGCAATCAGTTAGAGTGGTTTAGTTCACAGAGAGCGAGCCAACAGACAGACAGAGTTTGGGTAAGACCGACTAAACGGTTGGTGAGAACTACACCAGAAATGGCAGACGACCCCTCCGGCACAGGGACCTCTGGGGCTACGACAACTCAGACAATTGATGAAATGATCAAGGCTAGCTCGCCCGAGTTTTGAGGGAGGATTTGAACACTCTCTTGGAGAAGATCGTAACTGAGAAATTAGCATCCCAAAGTCCTTCATCTGAGAAAATTCCCACGCCTTCAGAGACAAGGAATATGAACGAGGAGCAGTGTTCCACTCCGGAACAAAGAAGGGCAGAAAAAGGGAAAGCTCCAATGCCAGAATCTCCAAGGGCGACTCCTATTTTTACGGTAAATGATTCACCACAAAGGCCTCAAGATGAGTCACCACAGGGCAACTCGGATCAGCGCCAGTCAACTAGTCACGAAGAGTAGTATAACGAATGGCGATGAGAATATGAAAAGAAGCTAGATACGTTAGACGAAGAAGTGATCAAAAGGCTCCAGCGACTAGAAGGATCTACGATATATGATGTCTATTCCTGGTACCAGTCACCTGAAGAGCAGTTGCCACCGAAATTCAACTACCCTGAGATGACCAAATACGATGGATCAGGACCGCCAAAAGCTCATATTATGATGTACATAGGATGCATGAGGCCCATGGGGATTAGCGACAACATGCTTGTCCATTTGTTTCAAAGGAGCTTAGTTGGGAATACTCTAGAGTGGTTTGTAGAATTAGATCGATCAAAATATCCTACGTGGCCAATGCTAGCCGATGCCTTTATTAAGCATTTCTGTTATGACGGGGACACCAGAGTTACCCAAAGACAGTTGGAAGCAATGCAGCAGGGGCCGAATGAATCCTTCCTGATTACATTACAAGATGGAGGAAAGTCCGAGAAATGATCGATGGTCCCAGTGAAGAGGACCAGATAGCGATCATTCGGAAGAATTTAAGGCCAAACTACCAGAAAGTAATGAGCGTGGTAACCAGGACTCGGTTGGATAAATTCATCAAGGCGGGGACACAGATGAATCCCGTATTGCCTAAGGATGAGAAGCGGGCAGTAAAAAGTTCTCTGTGTGAAGCTCAAAATTGACACAATGTTGTGCCCATATGTGTTCAGAAACTCCAAACGCACGGGCCAATAGTGAAGATGCCAGTGAACAGCCCTGTTAGACAGATGTTGCAGCCAACCTACTATGTCTTCTTGTTGACGTTCATGATAGGATGCTCCCGGTGAACTCGAATCACATTGAAGGTCAATACACGATTCCCGATCGTGCCATTGAGCCGCAGGTGTTCCACAAGCCATATCTAAAAAAGAATCAGGAGGCATTAATAACTCAGCAGTGATGAGAAGACCAATAAAAAGAACTCGAAAAGGAGAATACCTGAAGTAATTAGAGGCTACTCCGGATCTGCCTTGTCTCGGCGTAAGAGTCTAAGCTGTTGAAAAGCTCCCTCAAGATGGCAGGCACATAAGCCCGACCCACTCTAGCCTGCTGCAAGACAACAACCACTGTGGGAGAGCACCTCCGTCCGTCTATGTGAAATAGGTACTTGCCTAGAAATGTAATACACAATGCCCGACAACGAACTTCAGGATCCTCGCATGGGAGGAAATGATGAACAAGGTTTTCAATATGCAACTCATTTGAAAGAAAGACATGGTCAAGAAAGTGGGGATAGCTCCCGCCCAAAAAACGACTGAAATCTAGTTTGGAAACTTCGCCAGGAGGAGGGGTGAATAGAGGTCCATCAGAAGAAATGCCAAAGATTTTGCTAAATTCCTCGATGGTCGGGCACATATCGCAGAAACCAAAACGGAAGATATGAAGATCACGGACCCAACACGGGGCCGCCGCTTTCAAAAGATCCATGTCAATATGAAATCCAACAAGACTGGCAACATGCCAAAGTTGGTGGGATCTAATGAAGGAATTCTCAAAGTCATCAAGATTATTGACCCAAGCATGAATGGCCACCATGACCCTAAAGGAGTGGTAAAAAAAATCAAGAATTGAGGAAAAGACAGATAAAAAAAGGCTCGATGTTGCTACCAGGGTGAGACGTCTTGGGGTATTTATAGAGCCTAAGAGGTAGGAGGAACAATAGGTGAAAATAATTCACCCATGAGAAGGATCATGCGCGGTGATCGCATGCCCAAAGAAAAGGGTTCATAACATCCGCAGATGTGAACCTTAAGAAGGGTAACGTGATCAGGACACGTGCCTGGAGAGGGATCACTTCTAACACGAGACATGCCCAAAGAGAAAGCAGATTCATAACACCCTTAGGTGCAAATCCCACAACGAGACCACATCTAATATAGAATATGCCCAAAAGACGAAAGGGTTCATAGCATTTGTAGATGTGAATCTCAGGAGGGATCACGTGATCAGAACACGTGCCCGAAAAAAAAAGACAGACTCATAACACCCTTAGGTGTGAATCTCACGACGAGATTACATCCAAAATAGGATGTGCCCAGGAAAAAGGGATCACACCATGCACGTGTGCCCAAGAAGAAAACGAATGTCGATAGGACGCGATGTATGCATGCCCGATGCTCTAAAGATCCCTAATCTGTTTTAGGAAGATCTTGACCCTATATGCATAAAACCCTAAGCTAAATGAGATGAATTTTGAAAAACATTTTCTTTCAAAACTTCAAAACATTTAAAACAAAGGTGAGAGTAAAATAGGAATTTCAGCTCATGTGAAAACCTAAGTCCTCTCGAAAATAACACGAAACCCAAGGCTAATGCAACCTAGTATTTACGCCAATTTATAAACAAAATCATGCATGAATTTCATTTTAACCTTAAATCTTTCATTACATCATAATTTCATCATCATGTCATACATTATCACATACATCATCACATACACCATCACATACCTCATCTCATAATTTACATGCTTTAAACACGAAATACAAGAGATGAGATGAAGAGATTTTACATAGCAAGCATAGATCCCAAGATGTATGTATAAGAGATCCCTTTGTTAAAGTGGATGGTAAAGATTCTCTTTTAATCAAGTTTCCTCTTCTCCTCCACTAGATGAGAACCAAAATTAAAGAATCTCAAGTTTATGACATCATGGTGATATTTTGGAGAGAATGGAAGGGATTTAATGCATTTCTTCTGTCATTCTCTCTGAAAATTCTCTTCCAATTCCTACCTCAACTAAAATGGAGAAGAATACCCCAAAGTAACAGAACCCTAATTAACTACTTTCACCAAAATAGAAAGATATCAAAAGAGGAAGTTTTTCTCTCACCTTCCCCTCTCTTTTTCTAACCTCTCTCTACCCAAAACCCTAGGCTAGACTTCTCTTCTCTCTCTCTTCAGAAAACCAAAGAGTTTTTCTTCAAGACTAGAGAAAAAAAAAGATCCTTGAAAGAGAAGAAAAAAAACCTAAAAGGAAAGAAGAGATCTAAAAATGGAAGAAAAAAGCCCCTTAATTCTCCTTCTTTCTACTATATATAGAAACCCTAGCTCATTCTAGAAAGATATGTGTGTCCCTAGGATTGGTTGATTTTGAAACTCCACCCAAAAAATGACAAGTGTCCAAGTGGGTGAAGATCACCCAAGATTCTCTCTTATCTTTTTAAAATTAGTGGCTAGAAATAGCTTAGATGAGGTGCATAGATAAGATTAGGGAGGGTTTTTTTTTGAAAAAGTAGGGGCTGGAAAATAATTTGAGAGAGAGTTAAAGCAAGGGCCTGTTTGGAATTTGGCAAAAATTTAAAAAAACACATATGGGTCACGTGTGGGTGAACGTGACCCACACAGGAAAGGGGGTGAAAAAACAGCCAAGGCCAAATCGCACACCTCGTGTGCGGTTTGTTATTTTTTTTGTTTTAAAAGTAAACTTTTTTTTGAGGAAAAAAACAAGAAAATCAGACCCTTTTTTTTTTCTTCTTTTATAAAAAAAACTTGAAACCTTAATTTCTATCAACTATTGTGAGGGGGGTGAAAATTTAAAACCCACCAATCCTAGCACGACACACCGACTCTCACACCTACGGTTCTAAATTAAACCGGTTCTCTTCTCAAGCTCGCGATTCATCTGATTTTGGTTTAGTGCATAATCCGATTTCGAACTGAATGTTGGAGGGATGAAGATGGGCTCACTTTAAGCCAATTTCGGCAGAATTTTATACGCAAATCGAGGTGTGATTAAAATGGGCGTTTTCCACTGGTGTGCGAAGCTTTGGCGTCTACAGATGCCCCTCCTCGCCAGAGACTGCTTGTGGATGAATGGCGAGGTCGACGATGGTTGATTTTCGTGCACCAATCGAATGGTCAATTCAAAAGTCCAATGACCTAGTCTATGAATTCGGTTAACATTCGTAGTTAGCCGAAGTTGGGCGCGAATTTCATCGGTCTGCTTCCGAGCTAGTTCGACCCTTATAAATGAATGAGGGTTTGGGCGGTACCGCCGACCTTGATCGGACAGTCGGTGGATCTACATGCTTCTGCCAACTCTAATGTGGCAGAAAGTGGTCTGTGGTTTTTTGGCATTTTGCCTAGTGCTACATGGCCTGACTAATGGTTTTGAAAATCAGATCATTTTCCTTAATGAAAATTCCATTTTAATAGTTTTTAAAATGCCCAAATGGATAAGGGATTGTTCTCGTTGGTGCATCATCTCGGGATCAATGCATCATGCTAGAGTTTTACACCACTCCATTATTTCCACACTGCAATTTTCTGTCTTGGCTCTGTCTTAATTAACTGGTTGGCAGTCACTTTAACCTGCTCACATGTGTGTTTTGTACTCCCTTTTGTTAAGATGTGTACTTTCGATACTTTCTTCCTCAAAATCAAGAGAGCTTTCACTTTTCACTTCGGCTCCCTTTTTATTTTGTCTTGTACTTTAGTAAGGTGGTAAAAATGGATTTTTCCCTTCTATCCCACATGATCCTCGTGGGAAAGATGTATAACATTCTACCATGATTGGAAAAAGATTCTCTTTTCTTTCATAAGTGCATTCCTTTCACTTACTGGTCTTTTTATTTTCTAACCTCTATAAATATTTGAGGCTTTACCTTGGCAACGACATCAAAGCTTTCATTACCTATCTTTTTATCATTTTTTATTTCTCTGCTCATTCGAAACCATGGAGGCTTTTCATGCTTGGGTCAATGATCTCAATGACTTCGAAAACTCCTTCATCAGATTTCACCGGCTTGGTCATGTCGCCAATCTTGTCGGGTTTTATCTAGACATAGATCTTTTGAGAGCGGCGGCCACGTGTTGGGGTCGTGACCACCACCTTTTCTGCTTTGGCTTTTGCGACATGTGTCCCACCATCGAAAAATTTAGTAAGATACTCGGTATTTCCTCTGATGGTCCTTTGTTCACTCCCCTTCCTGGTGGTATTTCTCGCTTGACCTTCAGTCGCTTTTTGGGAGAACGCTTCCATCATTCCCTCGACCATATCTTTCTTCAGAATGGTGTGCACATAGAAAACCTTGTTCGGCACTTTCGTCCGTGTGACGATCCCGAGATTCGTTGTCGTGCATTATGTATTGCACTTCTTAGGAAGTATTTGTTCCATATCGATGGTCGTCGATGTTCTCCGATGGTCATCGCCGTCCTGCAACAGGCTCGAGAGGGTCGGTCTTACGTACCCGCCATCTTGCGAGAACTCTTTGACAGTCTGGACCTGTATTCTGAATCTAGGCAGATCTGCGACAGCCTCTATTTGCTTCAGGTATCCTCTTTATCTGAATTTCTGTCATTATCACTTCGTTGCTTATCGGAGTGTTAATGCCTCTTTTCTGCTTTCAGATCTGGCTTATTGAGCATCTAAGGCTGAATGGTGCTATTGGGAACCGTGTTTCGACTCTGAACGTGATCTGTGTTCATCGAGAATGTGGGTATCACGAACGTCAGCACGAGGATACAGCAGGATGGCTTCACCATCTATCTAATAGGGCTGTGCACTGGCATCTTCATTATTGGCCGGTACGCCTGGAGTTTTTGAATACTTATGGCCAATGCATCGTGTCAATTCTTAGCTTCACCTAAAGAACCTTTTACTGTCCACTCCTTATTCTCAGGCAATATGGGATTCATCAAGATGTTTCGGACCTTTCGGGTCAATTTTACGGCCTAACCCCCATTACTCCCCGTATTGTCGAAGCTATTCTGCGTTCTTGGCAATTGAGGCCTCTGATTGACCCGCTGATCCTTCCAGTACAAGATCTCAGTCAGGTGGGAGAGTATCATGACTGGCGCTTAACTCTCTTTACCTTGGCATCGGGCGGTGGCAACGATGAAGATGAAGACGAAGGTGAAGACAGTGATTGACCATTTCTCACCAAGTACCCTGCAAATGAAAAGAAAATTCCATCAGTTGGATATCATAGTTGTTTTCTTTCTTTCTCTTTTTTTTTGTTTGGTCTATTTCAATACTTTCTTGCAGATGGTGCTTTCCTCTGCAAAGAGCGGCATGTGTGTGCTTGTACTCTTCCCCCCTTTTAGATGAATAAAAGAAGAGCTCTTTGACTAGGTCTTTGCCTACATCCACTTTGGATTTCGTGGGGTTTTATTAACTGATTTCATAAGATCGAGTGATTGTGATGTTTAAATCAGTTAATAGACAGGAAAACACCCAGACCATGGTCCCATGCTACATGACAATACGGTTCCACTTGTGGAGAGCACAAAAGTGCCTCATGTTGACATTGATAATGGCAAGAAACACCCTGTATATGTGGTGAAATATGAAAACTCTGGAGGGAGAGAGGTAAATAAATAAGTGATGAGAGAGAAGGGGAGCCTCTTATTTACAGACAATTATTTGTTTTATTTATCAACATATATCCTCTCTTATATTTATTAGTATGTTTTGTTTTAAAAAAAGAAATCATTTTTTTTTGAAGATAGAATGAAATCAGAAAAAAAGAAAGGTGGAGGACCTTTCTGTAAAAAGGGCAAAAAGGAAGGGGGAAAGCGAAACTGCACATCGAGTGTGTGGTTTTGGCCTAAAGCAAAACTGTCAAAACGCACATCTAATGTGCGGTTTGGCAAAAACTATTTTTTTTTATAAAAAAAAGAGAAAATTTCCTAAAAGCTATAAAATAGGAGGGTGGGGACCAAACGTCCCACCCTCTCCATTTCTACTTTCAGACTTTTTTTTTGAAAAAAAATGCTCCACCTCTCTAAAAAACACCTGTTCTTGGTGTTCTTCACTTGTTCTTCATTTGTTCTTCATTTTTTGCTTTTTGATTTCACAATCTAGAGTAAGAAAAACCCCCTGTTGGAGTACTACTCCCTGCTCTTTATTGTGAGCCCTTCAGTGTGAAACTCCTTGGTGGATACTCCTTAGGTGCTTGTGTTAGGTGTGCCCCTTGGTTGCCCCTTTTGTGAGTGCCCTTTTGCCACTTGTGGGAGTGCCCCTTGGTGGGTGCCCCTTGATCGTCCTTTCATTATGGGACACTCCGACGCTTATCTCACTTATGATTTATCCGACATAGGTTTGCCCGAAGGGAAGCGGGAGTCGTACGACGTCAGTGTCTTAACCAATGTGGAAAACCATCTCTACATGCGGCTGTAGCGTTTTGAGGTAAGAATCTCTTCCCACTATTTTTTCAACTTTTGACGTCATATTCGCTAGGGTAGCTTGACATATTGGATTTGCATACCACGAAATTAGAATTTGGATTCATCTTGACACCTTTAGTTAATACTATGCATGTTTGAACCTTAAATCATGAATATTTGTTCAACCTACTCAAATTGAAACAATTGCCATCGGTTTGCCCACACCGCCCATTTTCAGCTTTACAGACATAACTTTTTCCACATTAGAGGTCGCATAAAGGACCTCCTAAGTTGGTGGGCAATCATAAAGAAATGCCCCAGGATATATGCCTACGTGCAACTGGCCGGGTTCGCTGATTTTTTGGATTTCCTCTACAAGCATCATGACAAACAAGCTGTGCTTGCCCATTTAAGCGTTGGTGGATTTTGTCATGATTACGGGAATACGAGTCGGACATGGAGACACTCTTCCTTGGACGTCCACTTATTGCCACGAGGACTTGGAGTGTCTTCTGGGGAGATATTATCACCCATCTATCCGGAGTGATGCATATTCCTTGGATCTGTGCCGACTATATACCTACTTCAATGGATCTGATTTAGACGACACGAACATCGAGCTTGATTGCATCGCTCGAGTTTTCATATTCTTCGTGATGGGCAGTGTGTTTTTCAGTACTACTGATTCGAGGTTCCGCATAGGTTACTTAGCGGTTCTTGAGGACCTGACTCGGCTTGATGAACATGATTGGGGAGGGGCCATCATGTCGTATTTGCTCATTCACATGGGGCGTGCTTCCCGCTCTGATTTTAATTCAGTCTGCGGGATTTGGCTAGTTCTCTCGGTAAGACCGATCCTTTCCTTACTTATGATGCTTTCGAAGTCGCTGTTCTTTCTTGGCAATGCTTTATTTTTGCATCTACAAGTTTGGTATTATGGATACTTCACCTCCGGGGCTCCTGCCCTAGCTTCTACCAGCGAAGATCGCCAATTCCCACGGATGGCCCGTTGGAAGGACGCACCTAAGATTGTATCGCAACATGGGCGGGTTTCTTACAAGCTGGTATTATTTCAAAATACCCTGGAGTCCGTTACGAGAGTAACGGTGAGTATCCAGTTGAACTAATCCTTTTTTCTTGATTGTATGCAACTCATGTCATTTTATATTTTGCAGATTCGCTGGGATGCTTGGGGAGCCTTGCAGCCTTCCGATCCTGACATTCTTAGTGAAGGTTACGCGCTCACTACATCGCGTTTCCTACTCCGAGGGCCAAACTTCTACGCGTGGTATTTGGGGGATCGGTGTGCCTCTTAAGTTGGTTATCCACAATTCATGTCAAGACTTCCCCCACCTAAGCCCTGTTGCCATTTAAGGAGCTTAGCTGTTGAGATGGATGATATCGTTGCCGGCGAACCTACTTCCTGTGTCAACATTGTAGAACTCATCACAGATTACTTCGCCTACTAGAGCAGGACTTCTCTGGGTTATCTATTGCTGCCTGCATATGAGTGTGCCGGTCTGACGATCATTGGTCCTCAGAAGCTGCAACATCTTCCGATAAGTTCATTATTTACTGCACTTTCTTTGACTCCTTGTTTTGCGGACTAACCCTGCATGACTTCTTTATAGGGTGCACAAGCTATTGCTCCTCCCACTTTTACTAGAAAGGCTGGGACGTCTAATTTTAACAGCTCAGTCTTCGACCCTGGAGAACTTCCACCCTGGGAAGTTTTAGTACCTTTGCCGAATGATCCGGTGCCCCGTAGGTTTCCAATTCCTTAACTAGAGTTCGGCGTTCCTGGACTTCCCCTTCATCCGAACTTTCCATCGGTAAGTTTCCTTGCTTTTAGATCTTGATATCCTAGTATTTTTCCTTTCGCAAATGTAACATGCTATTTTACAGACTGTGCGGGATTTCTGCACCGGTTGGGTGCAACGGGCCGAGGGTTTGCAGAGGCAGCTTGTAGCTATGACCTAGGAGTCGGCAGCTATGAGCAAGAAGCTAATGCTTTCCGACGCGAGGCCAATCATTACCAGTTTGAAGCAAACTGTTACTGAACAGAGTAGAGCTCTGGCAGTCTAGGTACAATCAATTGCAGGGTGAGATGAACTGTGTGAGTTCTGAACTCATTCATATTCAGGGAGAGCTTGCTCATTTTCAGATAGGAGACGACTTACTCACTCCAATTGGCTTCCATTGGCTCCATTAGCTCTGATTCTACAGAAGATCAGAGGAGACGTCAGATGTGGCGCCGTGGTTGAGGGCTGAGATTCCTTTTTCCCCATCGCCGGACTAACCTTATGATATTCTACGCTTATTTCTAGCTTTTTCTTTTTTTATCGTTGTTATGATATCAACTCCTTGTGTTGACTTTTAAGTTTGTTATGAATATGCATTTATCTTTTGGGACTTTGCCTCAGATGCCTAAACTAAAGCCATGCAACGCATGCCCTTAGCATCCTAGATATATCCTCATAGGCCTCCCGCCGGAAAAAGCTTCTGATGCCTAAATCAGGGTCATGCACGGCATGCCCCTAGCATCCTAAATTTATCCTCATAGGATCTCCGCTGGGCAAGGTTTTTCAAAACAAAACCTACTTTTGTTTTGAAAACCTTTTCGAAAGCCGGTGGAATACACAAAAAGCACTTTAAAACTTCGCTTGCCTTTTAGAGATTTTTCCATAGATGCCTAAACCAGGGCCATGCAAGGCATGCCCTTAGCATCCTAAATTTATCTTCATGGGATCTCCGTCGGGCAAGGATTTGAAAACAACAAAAAAAGTTTTTTTGTTTTTTTGAAAAGTGTAGAAGCGGAGAGCAATTAAACTCCTTAGCTTGGATATGCTCATGAATATTTGTCCAAATAGCCAGGGTCACGCTGATAGGTCGCCATTTCCTTAGGTTGACCTCATCTCGCTTTGCCTTCTATCCTCCTGACTTCGCTCGTTGGATCCACTGAATACCAACTCATCTAGAGATTTTGAGCTTGGCACTAACGTCGTTACTGTCGGAAAACCTCTTTCTTCTCTGGGGCAGATACTGCTCAGGGGCTTACCCTTGTCGTAGCTAACTCTCTTAGTTGTGCTTGCCGATTAGTCCTCCGACACCGAGGGCATTGCACTTCAAGGCTCACAAATGCGGATCAAATTTTCTCAAGTCTTTATTTTTCAGACTAAGATTTCTATTCTTGAATTATTGTTACCTTCTTCATTTTTTTGAAGTACACCACCTTTCTCCTCGACCAAAGACTTGTGTCGCTCACAGGGTCAATGAGGTCTTTTAAGTTGTAGCGTGGCTTAAGTTAGGTAGGAAGGAGGGGAAAAGGCTCAAAGAATTGATGAGTCTGACTTTTCTATAGGTTTTCTCCTTTCATTATTTATGCCCCTTGTTTAATTTAGGGCTAATAAGACATTTTATTGCTTTTGATTTTTTGGTTTTTCTATATTTTTTTTTATTTTCAAATTTTCATTTTTTTTGAGATTTTTTTTTCTGGAATATTCAATTTTTTTGGGATTTTGAGTATTTGAATTTTCTTGGATTTTTGGAATATTTGATTTTTTGGGGTTTTTTGGGTATTTTATTTTTTTGGATTTTTTGATATTGGTTACCCTTTGGGCGGAAATATATGTACAAGAAGGAAGATAAACTCTCAGGTTTGGAGATGGGGTTATTTTCTATGTACAGGAAAAGGTTTAAGGCTCAAAACTCGTTTTCTAGCGGAAATGAAGTTTCAACTAGGCTTTTTCTGGGTTTTAGATATCGGTCAAAGAAATGCCTCATTTTTGAACCTCTGTCGGCTTCACTTACTCCCAGTGTAAGAGTTGAGCAGCCATCCCTTAGAAGATGTACTTAATGATATAGGGACCTTCCCAATTTGGCTTGAATTTGCCCCTTGCGTCAGAATGATCCACATGCCTGATTTCTTTAAGCACAAGATCTCCTACGTTCAAATTCTTTGGCCGGACCTACTTGTTGAAGCTACGAGATATCCTCTATTGGTAAGCCTGTGCATGACATGCTGAATCTATTCTCTTCTCATCAATGCAGTTTAAGCATCTACTCTGGACTGAATCCAATCAGCTTCATCTTCGGTTCCTTCCTTTAGAACTCTGAGAGTTGGGATTTCAATTTCGATCGGGAGTACGGCCTCCATTTTATACACAAGGGAGAATGGTGTTGCCCCTGTTAGCATCTGAATGGACGTGCGTTAAGCCCATAATGCATAAGGCAACTTGTCACTCCAGTCCTTATATGTCACAGTCATCTTCTTTAAGACCCTGATTAACGTCTTGTTGGCAGCGTCAACTGCTCCATTAGTCTGCGGCCTGTGGGGCGATGAGTTGTGGTACTGGATGAACCTTGCGGTGGAGGCAGACTTGACGCTATTACATGAGATCGCTTCCACCCATTTAGTAAAATAATCGATAGCCACAATAATGTGGTTATGTTCATTTGATGAAGATGGGTGTATCTTGCCTATCACATCGATTCCCAATGTGGAAAAAGGCCAAGGGGATGCCAAAAAATTTAGTTCTGTTGGGGGAACATGGATAAAATCTCCGTGTATTTGACATTCATAACATTTTCTGACAAACTTTTCGCAGTCAGTATCCATTGTCCGCCAGTAGTACCCATACCTGCGGATCTTCTTAGCCAACATTCGTCCACTCATGTGTGGGCCATATACTTCTGCATGAACTTTTTCTAGAATATTCAATGCTTCATCTTTGTCCACACATCTCAGAAGTGTATTATCAAAGGATCTTTTGAATTTATGTACCCCACATAAGGCAAACCCTGAGGCCCATGACCTAATGAACCGTCGGTCTCTCTTGGTTATACCTTCTGGATACTTATGTGTTTCCAAGAATCTCTTGATCTCAGCATACCATGGCTCACTGGGCTCTTCTTCTTCGAACTTTTGCACTTGGTAGCAGTATGCGGGTTCATCTCTCTAGATTACCTCAATTGGTCGAACTGTAGCTCCTTCTAGGATAGTTAGCCAGGATGATAACACTGCTAAAGCATTCGCACAGTAGTTTTAATTGCTGAACACATAATGGAATTCAACTTCATCGAACTCGTCGACCAATTTCAAGAGATATTCATGATAGGGAACCAACTGTTCGTTCTTCAGCTTTCACTCGCCCTGAACTTGCTTAATGATCAGGAGAGAATCTCCGTAAACCATTAATCTTTTGATTGATAGGGCAAGGGCGGCCTTCAAACCTGCAATGCAAGCCTCATACTCTGTTATGTTGTTTGTGCAAGGAAATCCCAATCTGATGGCAGTAGGCATTCTGACTCCATTAGGCGATACTAATATTACTCCTATCCCTCTGCCTATCTTGTTATGGGCTCCGTCGAAGTACATTTTCCAGGGGATATCTTCTTCTGCTTCTTCTGGTTCTGTAGACAGAATATACTCATTAGGGAATTCTGTTATTACTGTCGTTCTATCCAGGAGTGGATGGGCTGCAAGATGATCAGCTATCGCCCTCCCTTTTATGGATTTTTGTGTGACACAGGTTATGTCAAATTTCGATAAAAGTAGCTGCCATCTAGTTGTTCTCCCTGATAATGCTGGCTTCTCAAATAGATATTTGATAGGGTCCATTCGCGAAAGCAACTGTATTGAATGTGATAGCATGTAATGTCTGAGCTTTTTCGCGGCCCATACCAACGCAAAGCAAGTCTTCTCTAAAGGTGTGTATCTTGTTTTATTCCCGGATAAAGTCTTGCTAATGTAGTAAATGGCTCTTTCTTTACCATTGTCCTCATGATATTGCCCTAGAGCATCTCCCACTGAAGTGTCAGTCACAGAGATATATAAAATCAATTGTTTCCTTGATTCTGTCAAATGCTTTCTGACAATCTTTATTCCAAATCTTTATTCCGAATCTCTTTCTCATTTCGAGGCGGAGGCACATCCATAATAGCTTTCACTCTGGTTGTGTCTACCTCAATCCCTCTGTAACTGATGATGAACCCTAGTAATTTTCCCGATTTTACCCCGAATACGCATTTGCTAAGGTTGAGCCTCAATTTGAACTTTCTCAGACGTTTGAAGAGCTTTGTCAAGTCCCTGATGTGATCTTCTCTTCTTTATGATTTGGCAATCATATCATCCACATAAACTTCTAACTTCTTGTGGATCATGTCGTGGAAGAGAGTGGTAATCGCCCTCTGGTAAGTAGCTCTAGTATTCTTAAGTCCAATTGGCATCACTCTGTAGCAGTAGATTCCCTAAGGTGTGAAAAATGACGTCTTGGCCATATCCTCCTCTACCATTCTGATCTGATTGTATGCAGAGAACCCATCCATAAAAGACAACAAACTATGTTCAACGGCATTGTCGACCAATATATCAATATGAGGCAACGAGAAGTCGTCTTTTGGACTCGCCTTGTTGAGATTTCGGTAATCAATGCACATCCGAACCGTTTCATCTTTCTTGGGTACCGGCATTATATTCGCCAACCAGTCAGTGTACGTGATTGGAACCAGAAATTTTGCATCTAGTTGCTTGGTAATATCTTCTTTGATCTTCATCGTCCATTCTGGTCTCAATCTTCTGAGCTTCTGCTTAACTGGTTTAACCTCAAGGTAAGTTGGTAGCCTGTGTACCACCATTTCAGTATCTAAACCTGGCATGTCCTCATATGACCAAGCAAAGATATCCTTATACTCATCTAGCAACTTAACCAGTGCCTCCCTTTTATCTGGAGATAAATTGGTACCGATCTTCACCAGCTGAGGTTGGTTTTCAGAATTTAGGCCGATGGCGACCTACCCTCATGCCGATCAAGCAACTCCCGGATCTCCTCAGGCACTTCCTCCTGAATAGCGACGTAGTCGTTATCTTCGGATTCATGTACATGTTCACTACCAATTTCAAAGTCCAGAACTACTTCTCCAAAATCATTTTTATTTATGTACAAAACATCTTTTTGGTTTTTTGGTTTTCAAATTTTTGTTGTTTTTGAAAATATTTTGATTTTTTTGGTTTTTTGAAAATAAAGGAAAACTTAAAGCCGAAACAAAATTTGTTGGGGCCCAAGAATCTCCCTCCTCAGACGAGGGTACCCCTCCTCCTGCTTGACTCAGGTTATTTTTTTTGGGTGCTTGTTGCTACGGCACCGTTGAGCTCTCCTGCAAAATGGTTAGTGCTGGCAATATCATCATTTAAACTGAACGAACAAATAGATGAGGTTAAAGGTCTGTCTCTTCCGAGACCATGTTGACCCCTGCATACCTGCGAAGCTTTCATAGGACTCTCCCTCTGGCCTCTCTTGGTTGTCATCCCTTTGGGCTCTTATACTTTCAAAGGGTGCTCTCACTCCTGGATTACTCGCAGGTCTGTGTGTCGTCCGGTATGCTCAGCTGTATTCCTTACCATATCTGCTTCCATGTCTAGGGTCACCAACATATGGGCTTGCCTAAGCGATAGGCGATATGCATCAGTAGACATACGTCTAGTGTTTGTTTCTAATGTTGATGTAATCTTTTTCTTTCTGGCAAATTGGAAAGCTTCTCGGTATTGTGCTGCCGTCATCCTTTTCTTGATGGAGGTAGGATGCCCCGAGTATTCGACCTCACTTCTTTGCTTCTTTGGATGAAAAAATGCTACGCGGTATTCTGTTGCGTTTGCCCATTGGGTTTCTGATGCTATATATTCTTCCGCAGTCATCCGCCTTTGGCTTGAAGTAGCAGTATCATCCAGTTCTGATTCATCGGAGATCATGCTGATATTTGGGACAGCTTCTTGTTCCGAGCTGGCTTCTGAATACAACAGACTGATTCTTGTTAACAAAGTATCAATCGGAAGCTTCAACCTCTTCTGCCATTTCTATCATAGCCTCTTTTTGGAGGACACTCCACTTTTTGAAGAGGGTAGGTACGACCGTACAATGGCCTTTTTTTACGAACCACTCTGAATATCTGGGTTGTTTTGACCAATCAATAGACGGTGAGATACACGGTTCACCTCTATTTCTTGCTTGTGCTTTCTTTCCTTTCTCAATCCTGCTCTGATGGATTTCTTCTTTTGTCGGACGGTAGCCTAAACCATATGTACCCTCAGGTGCCACTGCTCGGCTTCCTAATGGCTGAGTGATTCCTTGATGACATCTCCCTAAGCCCATTCCTGGAAAAAACATGTATTTCCATAGAAGGTAAGCTACCCTTCGATTTCCATATTCAAAGCGATTGAGAATCTTTTCTCCGATCATTGGCCTTGCTTGTAAGATATTGATTGCTTCTTCGATGTAGTTACACAAGGTTCCGACCGGCTCAATTACCGGTATGACATTCTTCTACTTGCGGTTTGTCATTTCTTGGGCTTCATCAACATCACCAAAGATTATGACAATTTTCCCTTTGTGTGGGAATTTCACCTTCTGGTGTACAGTGGATGCTACAGCCTTATTCTGGTGCAACCACGGTCATCCCATTAATAAGTTGAAGTTGGCATCAATGTCCATGACCAAGTGAACTTCTGTCCATACCCATCTTGTTTGAATTGTGGTTGTAAACTCATCGGTTACCATCTTTTTCCCATTATCGAATCCTTTTACGGTCCGAGTGGTTCCTTCTTGGAATTTCATATCTTCATCCTTTAGGCCCATAATTCTAGCCATCTTCAGCATGCAAATGTTCACCCCTGAACCATTGTCTACCAATACTAGCGGGATAATCAAATGATTCCAATTAACTGTGATGTTCAAAGCTCGATTGTGACTTGTCCCTTCTATTGGCAAATCCCCATCTAAAAATGATATCGCTGGAATTCCTCTGACTTGGGCCACAGTGGCTACTAGTTCTTCTGGGGTTATCCTCGTGTCGACCTGTATTGTGTTACGTGCAGACATGAGTGCTTCCCTATGTTTACTAGAAGCTTCGAGCAAACCCCAAACTGACATGTTGGCCTTTGTTCTCCGGAGCTGATCTACTACCAACTTATCATCTTCCTCTCTAGGTTTCACTGAAGGTATCTGAAAAAGTGATCCCCGAGCGATTGCCGCCAGATTGTTAGTTCTCAAGTGCGCTGACTTGAAAATCTTTCCTGCCCTTGTCTGGTGCTGGACTTCTTGACAATCCTCGACTAACTCACTGTTCGTCTTGAAGGGGTCCGTCCAAACATGGCCTTAGATTTTCGGGATAAGACTTTCTTTCAGGTCAATTGGAGGTTTCAACAAATCTTTTATTCTGAAGGTTCTCTCTTTCTACATTATCTTAAACCCAACAGGGGTCCCCCGATTAATCGTGAACAAATAAGTCTTCTTCGGTTGTTCTTTCATGACTGGATTAGTTTCAGGGACTGGGTTTTCCTGCTCTTTTTCTTGTTCTTGCATCATTTCTTTAATTTGGATTGGCCACTGCCTTTCCAATTCTAGCTTTTTGCCCCTAGTCGCAAGCTCTCTAAGGGTGAGAGGTCTTTGGCTAGATTCTCCAAGTTGGTACTCACTTGATCTGTCAGGCTGGGCACTGTAAGCTGTTGCGACTTCTGTGGTTTCTCTTCTTCGGATCAGCTTCGTGGGGTCTACAGGCTCCTCTGTCCTGACATAGTTCACACTTTTTTGTCCCTCTATTTAGTGATTTGGCAATGGGTTTGTATTGATGTTAGGTTTCCTGGGAATCTGTATTACCTCCATAGAAATCTTCCCACTATCCAACAAATTTTGGATTTCGTGCTTTAATGCCTAACAATTATCAGTTAAATGGCCCGGGCTCTGATGGAAACTGCAGTACTGATCTGGGTTGTACTAGGCTTGCGGAGTCTTTGGTACTTTCACTGATGGCTTGTCGGTCACTAAACCAGCTTCAAGTAATCCTGCGAAAAGTATACTCATCGGGTGATTAAGCTTAGAAAACTCTCTTTTTGTCCTGTTCCTCCCGTTTCCTAGATTTCCGTGTGGGTTTCCCTGATTGGTTTTGATAGGCTTGAGGACGCTGATTCTGCTGATTATTATGTTCAGGCTGATTAGGCTGCACTTGAAAGGGTCGATGATGGCCTTGCCCATTAGATATGTAATTCACATGTTCTTTCCCTGCTTTCTTCCCTTTTGGTTCAGCGGAGGTCTCATTTTTTAGAGAGTCCTCTACCTGTGTCCCAGCCTTGATGAATTTATCCAACCGAGTCTTGGTTACCACGCTCATTACTTTCTGGTAATTTGGCCTTAAATTCTTCTGAATGATCGCTATATGTTCCTCTTCACTGGGACGATTGATTATTTCTCGAACTTTTCTCCTCCATCTTGCAATGTAATCGGTGAAGGATTCGTTCGGCCCCTGCTGCATTGCTTCCAACTGTCTTCGGGTGACTCTGGTGTCCCCGCCATAACTGAAATGCTTGATGAAGGCATTTGCTAGCATTGGTCGCGTAGGATACTTTGATCGATCTAATTCCACAAACCACTCTAGAGCATTCCTAACTAAGCTCCTTTGAAACAAATAGGCAAGCATGTTGTCGCTAACCCCCATGGGCTTCATGCATCCCATGTACATCATAATATGAGCTTTTGGCAGTCCTGATCCATCGTATTTGGTCATCTCAGGGTATTTGAATTTCGGTGGCAACTGCTCCTCAGGTGACTGGTACCAGGAATTGACATCATAAATCGTAGATCCTTCTAGTCGCTGGAGCCTTTTGATCACTTCTTCATATAACGCATCTGGCTTCTTTTCATATTCTCGTCGCCATTCGTTTTACTGCTCCTCGTGACTAGTTGAATGGCGTTGAGCCGAGTTGCCCTGTGGTGACTCATCTTGAGGTCTTTGAGATGAACCATTGACAGTAAAAACGGGAGTCGCCCTTGGAGATTCTGGCATTGGAGCTTTCCCTTTTTCTGCCCTTCTTTGTTCCGGGGTGGAACACTGCCTCTCGTTCATATTCCTTGCCTCTGAAGGCGTGGGAGTCTTCTTAGATGAAGGACTTTGGGATGCTAATTTCTCAGTTACGATTTTCTTCAAGAGAGTGTTCAGATCCTCCCTCAAAACCCAGGCGAGGCTAGCTAGCCCTGATCATTTCATCAATTGTCTGAGTTGTAGCCCCAGAGGTCCCTGTGCCAGTGGGGTCGTCTGCCATCTCTGGTGTAGTTCTCACCAACCGTTTAGTCGGTCTAACCCAAACTCTGTCAGCCTGGTGGTTCGCTTTCTGTGAACTAAACCACTCTAACTGATAGCTTGTGTACCGATTTCTTTTCATGAACTGTACCCTAAGACACTTATATAACCGACCACTGCAGTCTGCTCAGTCTAATTCCTCTGACCCTATAACATCTGCTTTAGTTCCCGGTCGATTGCCGCAAATACCTAGCACCTAGCAAGAGGCACATTGACCAGCGAGATTAGTAACACAAAAAATCTCTACTGTAATTATGCCTCGAAAATTGTGCGGCATGAATGCAGTCTTTTGGGTTACCTCTAGGGATACATCTACCACTACTACATGCATGCTGGGCTTAACTAGACCCTGTATTTGCGGGTAATGGCTTGGGTTACCTCAGCAAGATATACCTCGCATTCCGAAGACTGGTCATTAGTACAAGGCGGAGGGTGTGGAGTTTCGGTCGTTATTCCCATATGACAACCCAGTCGGGACGAGACCTACTGCAACCATAGGTTTTATTTCCTATAGGATTACAAAGAATATGAAATGCAAATGCAAATAAATGGGTGCGTGCAGTGTGTGTGTGCAAGCCCGAGAAGTGTATAATCATTTATTCCCTAAAAAATTTTAATCGCTTTTCGAGTCTGATCCCTATAGTTCCCCAGCAGAGTCGCCAGACTGTGGAGCTGGAATCCAGCACCTCCCAGAGCACTCACTCTCTCCACCTCTGAAGAAGAGAAAGAATGAACACGTGGGAAACGCGAAATAGGATTCGCCCACATGGGGGTGAATGAATATGGTAGGGGTATGGAGTCGCCACCTGATTTATGGGAATCAGGACCCAAGATTTTAGAAAATCAGCCTAAAACTAGTTTTCCTGGGAAAACCATAGCAATAATCCAAATGAAGGTCTGTGGTCAGAGAAATGGATAAGGGGATCAAGGTACGGGTTGGGAAGGTGTTAGGCACCCAACAACCACCCGTCCGTAAGGACAGCCTCTACTTCAGGATTAAAAGTTTTTTGTAAGGGATAAATGATTAAAACTAAACAATGCTATATATAAACAACAACTGCACTAAATAAATAAATAAATGAATAAAGAATAAGCCCCCCTAAATCTACGTGTCAGGATAGGTAGTTTTGGAGAGAAAAAATGCATACACTCATCTGGTTGAATGCAGCAAAAGATAGCGACACGCGCTATCAGTAGGCCCGTGTGCAAAAAGCAAGGTGACGCGGATGTGCTCTATATCCATGCACGAACAAAGGGTGTGATACGTGTACTATGTGCACGTACACTCAAGTATGTGACATGGTGCTGTATACACCATACGCTGAAGCGATCACGTGCAGTATGCCACGTGCGCCGAAGATAGAGTCATATCCTTGAACATAAAACTCGAACGATTCACACGTTACACGTGTCGCCTGAACAGAGAAGTCACGTTCTTGAACGCGATTCTCATAAAAGGGGCAAATATGTCCTTAGACATATGCCAAAATGGAATCACGTGTTGTATACACGTGTCCAAATAAAACTGGGATCATGTTCAATATAAAACGTGCCCGAAAAGAATCATGCGCGGTGATCACATGCCCAAAGAAAAGTGTTCATAACATCCGCAGATGTGAACCTCAAGAAGGGTCACGTGATCAGGACACGTGCTCAGAGAGGGATCACGTCTAACACGAGACGGGCCCAAAGAGAAAGCAGATTCATACACCCTTTGGTGCGAATCTTACAACGAGATCACATCCAACATAGGATATGCCCAAAAGATGAAAGGGTTCATAGCATCCGTAGATGTGAACCTCAGGAGGGATCACGTGATCAAGACACGTGCTCGGAAAAAAAAGACAGACTCATAACACCCTTAGGTGTGAATCTCACGACGGGATCACAAACAAAATAGGATGTGCCCAGGAAAAAGGAATCACACTATGCACATGTGCCCGGGAAGAAAACGAACGTCGATAGGACGCGATGTATGCATGCCTTACGCTCTAATGTCATACGAGGGTTTCTAAAGATCCCTAATTTGTTTTAGGAAGATCTTGACCCTATATGCATGAAACCCTAAGCTAAATGAGATGAATTTTGAAAAACATTTTCTTTCAAAACTGTAAATCATTTAAAACAAAGGTGAGAGTAAAATAGGAATTTCAGCTAATGCAACCTAGGAATCTAAAGCACCATGCCCTAACCCTAAAGGGGAACTAAACTAGAGACCTTAAACTCTATTATTATTTGTTTTTAGGGTTTGGCGATATATTGAACCCTTAAGTTCGATAGGAAGAGACATGGATCCTTAGATCCAAGTGAAAGGATAAGGCCCTTACTGAAAGATGAAATGGGTTATGTGCTCGCAAGAAAGAGTTGGAGCGATGGGTTCAACAAAAGGGATGGGCCTTTGGGCCCACATCTATAGGAAGGGTTTTGAGCCCAAGTGTAGGCACTGAGGCCCACGAAAGAGGAGAGATGGGCCCTAAAGCCCAAACGAGGGATGGGCCCATGGGCCCACCACAAGAGAATGGGCCCAAAAGCCCGAAGGTAGCTTATTTGAAAAGTTTATTCGATTTTCACCTAAAGCTATCAAAGCAGTTAAAACATGAAAAACAAGGCTACTAATTACTCGAAATTAATAAACAAGTAAAATGAAGTAACCTGCCTCCGCGCTCACGATGTTAAAGCTTTAAACACAAAACGTAGTGTAAGCACATCAATCATATTGAGCCTTATGATTATGACATCATAAACATGAATTCCAAGCGTAAGGTGCATGAGATTAAACATATAAGAAAAAGAGAGCCAATTAAGGCCTCACACTTAATTCTTAAACCAAGTTCGACGATCCACACCGTCTAATATGTTGAACATGTCAAAAAGCAGGAGATTATTAAGAAGATCAAGGCAAATGCTCACTTTCTAACATTAACACATACACTTCTTACTCTCTTTGGTGAGGGGGCCAGAACACACTTTTAACAAATTTCATGCTAATCAAGAAGACAACAATATATCTGGGCAAACTTACATCATGGAGATTTTATTCTCAAGAATAAGGACTTAACTATACATTAATGAACTAGCAAAAAGAGAGCAAAAATAGCTTTAATCTTTAAACCAATATGAATTTACACGATCCAAACCGTTCACAATGCTTATTATGCCACCATTTATCTAAAAAGCATGAAGATCAAGGGAAATAACATGAAATCAGCATCAATCTAAGCTTCATTAGCTCTCTTTTTTATGAGACAAGAATGCAAAAGCATATGGAGAATTCCACCTACATGATATTATCATCAATGATATGCTCACATTATATCATATATGACAACATGATAATATTTATTCTCATATTAAAAAGAAACACACCATGTTTCATGTAAAATCAAAAGAGACCATATCATCATATATTCCATCCATATTATACATATATCATGTTTATGGAGCATGTC
Organism: Macleaya cordata; assembly: GCA_002174775.1. Classification (NCBI taxonomy): domain Eukaryota; kingdom Viridiplantae; phylum Streptophyta; class Magnoliopsida; order Ranunculales; family Papaveraceae; genus Macleaya; species Macleaya cordata. The sequence goes on from MVGT01002718.1 coordinate 46,853, forward strand.
ATCAAAACATTTAAAGCTAAGATTCACATTCATGTAAACATGGTTCATGCACATACGTACATGCATGTAAAAACATCATCCCATATGAAAATCTACATCTATGTATTTCATGCCAAATAATTCAACATAAACATCAAATTAGTATTTACACCAATTTATAATCAAAACCATGCATGAATTTCATTTTAACCTTAAATCCTTCATCACATCATGATTTCATCATTATGTCATACATTATCACATACATCATCACATACACCATCACATACATCATCTCATAATTTGCATGCTTTAAACACAAAATACAAGAGATAAGATGAAGAGATTTTACCTAGCAAGCATAGATCCCAAGATGTATGTATGAGAGATCTCTTTGTTAGAGTGGATGGTAGAGATTTCCTCTTTAAATCAAGTTTCCTCTTCTCCTCCACTAGATGGGAACCAAAATCAAAGAATCTCAAGTTTATGACATCATGGTGATATTTGGGAGATAATGGAAGGGATTTAATGCATTTCTTCTCTCCTTCTCTCTGGAAATTCTCTACCAATTCCTACCTCAACCAAAATGGAGAAGAATACCCCAAAGCAATAGAACCCTAATTAACTACTTTCACCAAAATGGAAAGATATCAAAAGAGGAAGGCTTTCTCTCACCTTCCCCTCTCTTTTTCTAACCTCTCTCTACCCAAAACCCTAGGCTAGACTTATCTTCTCTCTCTCTCCAGAAAACCAAAGAGTTTTTCTTCAAGACTAGAGAAAAAAAAAGATCCTTCAAAGTGAAGAAAAAAAACCTAAAAGGAAAGAAGAGATCTAAAAATGGAAGAAGAAAAAAGCCCCTTAATACTCCTTCTTTCTACTATATATAGAAACCCTAGCCCATTCTAGAAAGACATGTGTGTCCCTAGGATTGGTTGATTTTGAAACTCCACCCAAAAAATGACAAGTGTCCAAGTGGGTGAAGATCACCCAAGATTCTCTCTTATCTCTTTAAAACTAGTGGCTAGAAATAGCTTAGATGCGGTGGATAGATAAGATCAGGGAGGGGTTTTTTTAAAAAAGCAGCGGCTGGAAAATAATTTGAGAGAGAGTTAAAGCAAGGGCCTATTTGCATTTTGGCAAAAATTTAAAAAAACGCGTATGGGTCAAGTGTGGGTGAACGTGACCCACACAGAAAAGGGGGTGAAAAAACGACCAGGGCCAAATCGCATATTGAATGTGCAGTTTGTTATTTTTTTTTTGTTTTAAAAGAAAACTTTTTTTTGAGAAAAAAAAAACAAGAAAAACAGACCCTTTTTTTTCTTTTTTTATAAAAAAAAAAACTTGAAACCCTAATTTCTATCAACTATTATGAGGGGGTGAACATTTAAAACCCACCAATCCTAGCACGACACGCCGACTCTCACACCTACAGTTCCAAACTAAACCGGTTCTCTTCCCACGCTCGCGATTCATCTGATTTTGGTTCGGTTCATAATCTGATTTCGAACCGAATGTTAGAGGGATGAAGATGGGCTCGCTTTAAGCTAATTTTGACAGAATTTTACACGCAAATCGAGGTGTGATTAAAATAGGTGTTTTCCACTGGTGTGTAAAAATTTGGCGTCTACGGAGTCCATAGACTTCTACAGTTTTGCAAAGTCCACGGACTTGTACTGGCAGAGTGTACGGACTTGTACTGTAAAGTCTATAGACTTCTGCAGACTTCTGTGGACTTGTAATGATAGAGTCTATGGAGTTCTACAGACTTCTACAGACTTCTGTAGACTTGATAAATAAAGGTGAATATTAATTACTAATTACTAATTTTTAATGATTAATATTTATTATTATGATGACTATACTAACACTAGTAATTTTAATATTTATTAAATAAAATATTATTAGTAGTTCTGCTAATTCCAACAATATTTTTGAAAAAGGTAGAATTGTCTTTTCTTTTTTTTTTCTTTACTTAAAGTTTTTGAGCCGAAGCAAAAGAAATATTAGCCAATTTAATTATGATTATATGTTATTAAAATATCTTTATTTATTATTAATTATAATTATTAATAAGTATTTTTATTATTATTTTATAATTTTTATAATAAGTATAAATTATTATCATTATGAAACTTTTAATAATTATAATTAATAATTAATAGTTTGATTATAATATAAAAAAGATAATATAATTATATATTTTATTAAAAATAATAATTATTATTTATTAAATATTAATATTAAAAATATAATATAATTATCATTATCATTATTTTTTATTATAATTATAATTATAATTAATAATAAAGTATTATCATTATAACTTATTAATAATTAATTATTATTTATTATAATGGAGAGAGAGGAGAGAGAAAGTCCATGCAAATCTCACCTATATTGGTTGGACTTGGTAACCTAACTTTTCTGTATAAATCTTCAAAAAAGTCCATGGAAGTTCATCATTTTACAAATCCACCATTTTGAAGTCTACAACCACCCACATGGGACTTCTATGGACTTAAGCAAAGTCCATAATCACCAACATGGGACTTCTATGGACTTTAATGAAATCCACAACCACCAAAATGGGACTTTTATGAACTTTGATCAAGTCCACAACTACCAACATGGGACTTCTATGGACTTCATCAAAGTCCACAACTACACACCTCCTGATTTCACGAGTATATGAAAGTTCATCCAAATTCTAATTTAATACCCCCCTGTTAGAAACCGTCTAAGATTTGGGTTTCTGTATGTGTATATGTGAACATGGCATTACAAATAACTGAAACCCTCTTCCTTAGAGGGTTTATGTATGTGGTTTTTGTATGTGTACGTTCATTGTCCTAAGCATCGAACCACTGCAGGCAGACTCAGAAACCCTCTAAGATTATGGCATTCAATGTTGTGTTTTTCTTGTCCAATGAATGAATTACGTTTGCAAAGGTTGCACGACCCCAAGCGTATTTATTTACATCTTTTAGATTAAGAAGCGGAAGATTAATTGGAGAAATCATGTTTGAGAAGAATTATTTACAATAATATTCCCCACTACATACAATAAATAGGTTTTTGTATATTTCATCACTGTCTCATCATCAGAATTCTCTGGGAGATTCTTATAGTGTTCTCTCAGAGTTACTAGCCTAATCTGTTTACTATCTTTACTACCCCCAATCAACAACTCCATTTTCTCTGCCTCTTGCTTATCTGGGCCTAAATGACGTTTTATAACCTCATAAACACTGGCATTCTCATATCCAGACACTGAAAGTTCGTCAATTGGTAGCCCGGTAATGTAAAGAATATCTTCAAGTCCTAGATAAAGATGACGGTTATTGATCAGAAAACAACGCTCATCATCGTCATAAAAATGACACAGTGCGTTAACCAAGTGCAAGCTTTGCTTAACCTCTCTCTTTCCTACTGCATTAATAACCTCTAAGAACCACTTGAAACAAGTGTTTTTCACCTTCTCAGCAACTCTTGGATCAACATTCCATGCCATTACTTAGTTTAAATATTGGATGACATCCAAAAACACTTGTTTTAAGTGGTTCTTAGAGGTTAAGAATGCAGTGGGAATGTGAGAGGTTAAGCAAAGTGTGCACTTGGTTAACGCATTGTGTCATTTTTATGACGATGATGCGCATTGTTTTTTGATCAGTAACCATCGTCTTTATCTAGGACTTGAAGATATTTTTTACATTACTGTCCAGTGTCCGGATATGAGAGTACCAATGTTTATGAGGTCATAGAACATCATTTAGGCTTAGATCAACACGAGGAAGAGAGAATAGAGTTGCTTGTTAGGGGTAGTACACATAGTAAACACATTAAGTATTAAGTCATTGAGAACACTATCAGAATCTCCCAGAGAATTCTGATGATGAGATATATAAAAGCCTTTATATAGTAGGGATTATTATTGTAAATAATTCTTTTCAGAATAAGGTCTCTCCAATGTATCTTCGTCTTCTTAATCTAGAAAATGTAAATAAATACGTTTGGGGTTGTGCAACCTCTAGATAGTTAGATAAATTGATGAGAGAGAAAATGACATTTCCTATCTACAGGTAATTATTTGTTTTATTACTCCTATTTATTTTTTTTTAGAAAACAAAAAGGTGGAGGGCTTATTTGTAAATAAGTGAAGAGAACCCAAACTGCACAATGGGTGTGTGGTTTTGCCAAAACCGCACAACCAATATGCGTTTTGCACCTATTTTTTTTTTTAAAAAAAAATGAAAATAGATTTTGTTTGTTGTTTTTTTTTAACAAAAAAAATAGTAAAATCACTCTCTTTTTTTTTAAAGGAAAGAAAAGAATCTCTACTTTTATTATTATTTTTTGAAAAAATCCTATAAAAGAGGGAGGGTGGGAACAAAACGTCCCACTCTCTCCCATTCTCTGTTTGGAAAAATTTTATTGAGCTTTGTTGCTCCAATTTCTCTCTAGAAAATAAAATTTCACTCTTTAGAAAGTAGATTCTCTCCCTAGGTTTTTTCACTTTTCACCACTTGTTCCTGGTGTTCTTCAACTTATTCTTCATTTTTTCACTTTTTGATTTCAAAGGCAAAAGTAAGAAAAACCCCCTTTTGGAGTACTACTCCTTCCTCTTGAATGTGAACCCTTGAGAGAGAAACTCCTTGATGGATACTCCTTAGGTGATTTTTGAGTATGCCCCTTGCCTGCCCCTTTGTAAGTGCCCCTTGGTTGCCCCTTTGTAAGTGCCCCTTGGTTGCCCCTTTGGCTACCTTGGCTACCTTTTGTGATGGGACACTTCGATGCGCATATCACTTATGATCTGTCTGACAGAAACATGTCCGTAGGAAAGTGCAAATCCTACGACGTTGGAGTCTTGACTAACGTGGGGAACCATCTCTCCATACGTTTAAAGCGATTTGAGGTAAGAGACTCTTCCCACCACTTTCAGCTTTTGATGCTATGCTCATTAGAGTAGCCTGAAATGATTGATATTGCCATGAACACTTGATTCGTATGCTACGAAATTAGAACTTTGATTCACCTTGAATTTTCGATTACCACTTGCATGTTTGAATCTTAGCTCTTATTGAATTATCAATGTTTGTTCAACCTGTTCCATCTGAAACCACTGCCATTGGTTTGTCTACACTGCCTATTTTCAGCTTTATACACATAACTCCTTCCACTTTAGAGGTCGTGTAAAAGACTTCCTCAGTTGGTGGGCAATCATAAAGGAATGCTCAAGAATACATGATTATGTGAGGCTTGCTGCGCTTGCCGATTTATCGGATTCTCTTTTTAAGCAACGTGACAACTAAGTCGTGCTCGCCCTGCGGGAATGTTGGTGGGATGACACTAATACTTTCCACCTTCCCGAGGGTGAGCTAGGTCTGACTCCTTTCAACTTTGTCATGATCAGTGGAATCCATGTTGGTCATGGAGACACCCTTCCTTGGAAGTCCAACTGTTGTCATGCTGACTTCGAGCTTCTTCTTGGTATGGGGCAGTTTAAATGACACTGACGTTGAGCTTGATTGCACTGCACAAGCTTTCTTGTTTTATGTAATGTAGAACATATTTTCAGCACAACAGACAAGAAGCTCCGAATAGGTGACTTAGTAGTTCTTGAGGAATTGACACAGCTTGATAAATACGATTGGGGAGGGGCCATCAGGTCGTATTTATACATTTACATGGGGCGCGCGTCCCGCGAGTTCAATTCGGTCTGTGGGATTTGGTTTGTCCTCTCGGTAAGTCCAGTCCTTTCCTTGCATAGTATGCTTTCAAATTCACTTCTTTCTTGGCAATATTTCATTTCTGCATCTACAGGTTTGGTACAATGAATATTTCACTTCCGGAGCCCCTGCTTTGGCTTCTACTACTAGAGAGCATACGTTTCCACAGATGGCCCGTTGGAAAGATGCACCCAGGACCGTGTCACAATACGAGAGAATCTCACACAAGCTAGTGTTGTTCTGAAATACCTTGGAGTCTGCTACAAGGGAAACAATGAGTAACTCATTGAACAAATCTTTTCATCTTAACTATATGAAAATCATGTCATTTTCTATTTTGCAGATCTGTTGCGATGCGTGGGGGCACTTCAGTATTCCGATTCAGGCATTCTGAGTGAAGCTTACAACCTCGCTACATCTCGTTTCCTGCTTCGTGGGCTAAACTACTAGGCATGGTATCTGGGGAATCGATGTACTTCTCAAGTGAACTTCCCTCAGTTTGTATCGAAACTTCCCCCAACTAAACCTTCTTGCTACTCACGAAAGTTAGCAACGATGGACGAGATCACTGTCGGCCAGCCTACCTCATAGTGCGATACCATAGAGCTCATCACTGATTATTTTGCTTATTGGAGCAAAACTTCTTAGGCTATCTGCTGCCTCCTGCATATGAGTGTGTTGGCCTGACAATCATTGGTCCTCAAAAACTACAGCATCTTTCGGTAAGCTTGTTATACACTACATTTTTTTTGACTCTCTATTTTGCGTACTAACCCTGCATGATTTCTTTACTGGGTGCACAGACTATTGCTCCTCCCACTTTACAAGGGATGCTGGGACGTCTAACTTCAGCAGCTCGGCTTTTGATCCTGACGGACTTCCTCCTTGGGAAGTCATGGTACCTTTGCCGAATTGACCCTGTATCTCGTAAGATCTCTATTCCTCAGTTGGAGTATGGTGTTCCTGGACTTCCCCTTCATCCGAATTTTCCACTTATAAGTTATCATTGCCCCTGGATCTTGACATCCCAATATTTTCCTTTTGCAAATATAACCTATTGTTTTGCAGACTGTGTGGGCCTTTTGTACTGGTTGGATACAGAGGGCCGAGGGTTTATAGTGGAAGCTTATAGCCATGACCGAGGAGTCGGCGCGCTATGAGCAGGAGGCTAGTGCTTTTCGATGTGAGGCTAGCCATTACCAATTTGAAGCAAACTGTTACTGTGGCGGGGTAGAGCTCTGAAAGTCTAGATACAGTCAGTTGCAAAGTGAGATGAACCCTGTGAGTGCAGAACTTATTCGCGTTCAGGGCGAGCTTGCTCGTTTTCAGGTAGGAGGTGACTGACTCACTTCAATCAGCTTCCATTGGCTCTACCAGTTCTGACTCCACTGAAGATAGAAGGAGCCGTCGATCTCGACGCCGTGGCTGAGGGTTGAGATTCTTTTATCCCACTGTCAGACTGATCTTGTGATGTAATGTACTTATTTCAGCTTTCCTTCTGGTGACAACTCTTGTGTTGACTTCTAAGTTTGTTATAAATACGCACTTATCTTTTGGGACTTTTTGCCTCAGACGCCTAAACCAAAGTCATGCAGAGCACGCCCCTAGCATCCTAGATTTATCCTCATAGGCTCTCCGTCAGACAAGGTTTTCAAAACAAAACCTGTTTTTATTTTGAAAACCTTTTTCGAAAACCGATGAAACAAGAAAACGGTACTTTGTAAACCTCGCTCGTCTTTTGGAGATTTTTCCTCAGATGCCTAAAACAAAGTCATGCAGAACATGCCCTTAGCATCCTAAATTTATCCTCATAGGCTCTCCGCTGGTCAAGGATTTGAAAACAAAACCCATTTTTATTTTTGGTTTTTTATTGAAATGCTTTTTGAAAACATTTATTTGTTGTTTTTTTGATAAGTGCAGAAACGGAGAGCAATTAAACCCCTTAGTTTGGATATGCTTGTGAATATTTGTCCAAATAGCTAGGGTCACACTGATAGGTCACCACTTTCTTGGGTTGACCTCATCTTGCTTTGCTTCTGTCTTTCTGACTTCGCTCGTTGGATCCGATTAATACCAACTTATCTAAAGATTTTGAGCTGGATATTGACGTTGTTACCGTCGGAAAGTTTCTCTCTCCTCCGGGACAAAGACTGTCTATGCACTTACCCTTGTCGTAGCTTACTATCTTAAATTTTTTTACCTTCTTCATTTTTGGAAGCTCACTACCTTTCTCCTCGACCAAAAAACTCATGTCGCTCACAGGGTCTATGAAGTCTTTTAGGTTGTAGCGTGGCTTAGGTTGGCTAGAAAGAAGGAATAAATGCTCATAGAATTGATGAGTCTGACTTTTTAGGGTTTCCCATTTATTATTTCCCCTTGCTTAACTTAGGGCTCTATTGCTTTTGATTTTTGGGTTTTTCTGCTCTTCTTTTTTTTTGGATCTTGAATTTTCTATTCTTTTTGGATTTTGGAATTGGTTTTTTGGAATTTTTGATTTTTTTGGATTTAGGAAATTTTTTATTTTTTGGATTTTTGGTTGCCCCTTAGGCGGAAACATATGTACAAGAAAGAAGATAGACTCTCAGGTTTGGAGAGGAGGTTATTTGTTATGTACAAGAAAAGGTTTAAGGCTCAAACTAGTTTTCTAGCGGAAATGAAGTTTTAACGCTCTTTCTGGGTTTTAGATATCGACCAAAGAAATGCCTCATTTTTGGACCTCTGTCGGCTTCACTTGCCCTTAGTCTAAGAGTTAAGCGGCTACCTCAGGTGTAGTACTTCTTGAGTTGGTCCGCATTTGTAGGCCTTTGGTGGTCTATCCCATCGAGGTCTGTTAATTGGATTGCCATCCCTACAAGAATGTTCTTAATGATGTAGGGACCTTCCGAATTTGGCTTGAATTTGCCCCTTGCGTTAGAATGATCCACGGGTCTGATTTCTTTAAGCACAAAGTTTCCTATGCTCAAGTTCCTTGGTCGGACTTTTTTGTTGAAGCTACGAGTTATCTTCTGTTGGTAAGATTGTGCATGACATGCTGCATCTATCATTTTCTCATCAATGCAGTTCAAAGCATCAACCCAAGATTGAATCTATTCTGCTTCATCTTCAGTTCCTTCTTTCAGAACTCTGAGAGTTGGGATTTCAATTTCGATTGAAAGTACAACCTCCATTCCATACACAAGGGAGAATGGCGTTGCACCTGTCGGTGTCCGAATGGACGTTCAATAAGCCTATAATGCATAAGGCAACTTGTCACTCCAGTCCTTATATTTCACAGTCATCTTTAAAATCCTGACCAACGTCTTATTGGCAGCCTCCACGGCTCCATTAGTTTGAGGCCTATGAGGAGACGAGTTGTGATATTAGATCTTTTATACGAGGTTGTGTAAAAGATCTCCTAAGTTGGTGGGCGGAGATAAAGAAATGCCCTAGGATACATGATCATGTGAAGCTTGCTGGGCTTGCTGACTTCTTGGACTCCCTCTTTAAACAACGTGACAACTAAGTTGTGCTCGCCCTGCAAGAACGTTGGTGGGATGATACCAACACTTTCCACCTTCCCGAGGGCGAGCTAGGTCTGACCCCTTTCGACTTTGTCATGATTACTGGGAATCGGGTCGGCCATAGAGACACTCTCTCTTGGAAGTCAAACTATTGTTATGCTGACTTGGTGTCTCTTCTCGTGAAAAATTATCATCAATCTATACAGAGCGACACCTATTCTTTAGATCTATGTCGGCTATATGATCACTTTTATTGGGTCAAGTTAGACAACACCGATGTTGAGCTTGATTGCATTGCTCGAGCTTTCTTGTTCGATGTGATGGGGAGCATGTTTTTCAACACGACAAAGAAGCTCCGAATTAGTTACTTAGCGGTTCTCGAAGAATTGGCATAGTTTAATATATATGATTGGGGAGGGGCCATCATGTTGTATTTTTACATTTACATGGGGTGCACGTCCTGCTCTGAGTTCAATTCGATCTGTGAGATTTAGCCTATCCTCTCAATAAGTCCAGTCCTTCCCCTGCTTAGTATGCTTTGAAATTCGTTGCTCCTCCTTGGCAATATCTCATTTTTGCCTCTACAGGTCTGATATAATGAATATTTCACTACGGGGTCCCTTGCTTTAGCTTCTTCTAATAGAGAGTGCTCATTTCCACGGATGGCTCGTTGGAAAGATGAACCCCGGACTGTGTCACAATAGGGGAGAGTTTTGCACAAGCTAGTGTTGTTTCGAAATATTTTGGAGTCCGCGACAAGGGAAATAGTGAGTATCTGATTGAACAAATCTTTTCTTTTCAAGCATATGAAATTCATGTCATTTTCTATTTTGCAGATGCGCTAGGATGCGTGGGGCACGCTTCAGTATTCTGATCCAGGCATTCTGAGTGAAGCCTATGACCTTACTATATCTCGCTTCCTGCTTCGTGGGCCGAACTACTATGCATGGTATCTAAACTTTCCTCAGTTTGTGTCAAAACTTCCCACACCTAAACCCTCTTACTACTCACGAAAATTAGTAATAGAGATGGATGAGATCGCTGCCGGCCATACTTCCCCATGGTGCGATACCATAAAGCTCATCACTGATTATTTTGCTTACTAGAGCAAAACTTCTTTAGGCTATCTGTTGCCACCTGCATATGAGTGTGCTGGCCTGATAATCATTAGTCTCCAAAAACTGCAGCATCTTCCAGTAAGCTTGTAAGCTTGTTATACTGCATTTTCTTTGACTCTCTGTTTTGCGTACTAACCTTGCATAATTTCTTATGAAGTTGCACATGCCATTGCTCCTCCCACTTTTACAAGGGATGTCGGGACGTCTAACTTTAACATCTCTGTCTTTGACCCTGGTGGACTTCTCCCTTGGGAGGTCTTGGTAGCTTTGTCGAATGACCCTGTATTCTGTAGGATCTTTATTCCTTAACTGAAGTATGGTGTTCCTGGACTTCCCCTTCATCCGAACTTTCCACCTATAAGTTATCATTGCCCCTGGATCTTGTTATCCCAATATTTTCCTTTCGCGGCTGTAACCTGTTGTTTTGTAGACTGTGCGTGCCTTCTGTACTGGTTGGATACAAAGGGCCGAGGGTTTACAGAGGCAGCTTATAGCCATGATCGAGGAGTCGGCGCACTATGAGCAAGAGACTAGTGCTTTTGACGTGAGGCTAGCCATTTTCAGTTTGAAGCAAATCGTTTCTGTGGCGGGGTAGAGCTCTGGCAATCTAGATACAGTCAGTTGCAAAGTGAGATGAGCCGCGTGAGTGCGAAACTTGTTCGCGTTCAGGGCGAGCTTGCTCGTTTTCAGGTAGGAGGTGACTCTGACTCACTTCAATTAGCTTCCATTGGCTCTACGAGTTATAACACTACTGAAGACAGAATGAGTCATCGATCTCGACGCTGTGGCTGAGGATTGAGCTTCCTTTAACCCATTATCTGATTTATCTTACGAGGTACTGGATTTATTTTAGCTTCTTTTTTTTTTCTAGTGACAACTCCTGTGTTGACTTATAGGCTTGTTATAAATATGCACTTGTCTTTTGGGACTTTTTGTCTCAGATGCCTAAACCAAAGTCATGCAAAGCATGCCCCTAGCATCTTAAATTTATCCTCATAGGCTCTCCGCAGGGCAAGGATTTTGAAAACAACCATACATAGGGGGCGATCACATGCGGTATGCCACGTGCGCCAAAGAGAGAGAGTCATGTCCTTGAACACGAAACTCGGACGATTCACATGTTTTATGGATGTCACCAAAAAAGAGAAATCATATCCTTGAATGCAGTTCTCAAGAAAATGCAATCATGTCCATGGTCATTTGCCAAAATGGATTCACGTATCGTATGCACTTGTCCGGATAAAAACAGGGATCATCCGTTGATGTGAATCTCAGGAGGGATCACGTGATACACGTGCCCCCAAAAAATGATCAAGTCTAACACGAGGCGTACCTGGAAATGAAGCAGATTAATAACACATTTAGGTGTGAATCTCAAAAAGGGATCACGTCCAACATAGGACAAGCCCAGAAAAGGGATCACACGTTGCACGTGTGCCCAAGAAATACAAGCATCGATGGGATGCAAAGAATGCACGCCATATGCTCTAATATCGCACGAGGGTATCTAAAGATTTTTAATCTGTTTTAGGATAATCTTGACCCTATATGCATGAAAAGACTTAAGCTAAATGTCATGAATTTTAAAAAGGGTAAGCCTCGTTGCACCCCTTATTTCTCAAATTGCCCCCACTTTATTGTTACCTTTTGTTTACACTCGTCTATTTGGATCACATAGAGTGTTTCAAGAGCTGATTTTTTCAGAGGATATTTTCCTCAACTTGCAGATCAGCCTTACAATAATTCATATCGTTTAAATAATTTTATCCTCATAAAAAATTCAATCTAGATTTTTATCAAAATTATTTAACGAAAACCTAATTTTTAGTTGCGTAAAAAATTTTATACTGATGTGATTTGTTGTGAAGATTAGCGACATTGTGAGAAAATCATTCTTACAAAAAACCAACATGTAGATCATTTCTATGTGGGTCCATAGACCAATATATGTGGAGTGTAAAAATAAATAGGATATTACTAGAGAAAATTAAAGTGGGGACATTTTGCGAAATATGGGGTGCAACTAGGCTTGGCCTTTTGAAAATCATTTTCTTTCAAAACGTCAAAACATTTAAAACAAAGGTGATGACAAGATAAGAATTTCATGTCGAGTGAAACCTTAAATATCCTCGGAAAAAAAAACCTAAAGCCCTAGGCTAATGCAACCTAGAAACTAAAACACACAAAGCTCTAACCCTAACGGGGAGCTAAACTAGAGACATTAATCTCTATTATTATTTATTTTTAGCGGTTTGGTGAATTATCGGACCCTTAGGTTCGATGAAACAGGACATGGGTCCTTGGACCCAAGTGAAAGGAATGGGCTCTTACGGCCCGAGAGATGCTAATAGGCTCGAAAGACAAAAGAAGGCCTTGGGCCGAAGAGTGAGAAAGTGAGAATTAGACCCGGGGACTCTTATCAAATGGATTGGCATTTAGGCCCAAATCTAGAGAAAGGGTTCTTAAGCCCAAATGAAAAAGAGTGAGCACCAAGACCACGGAAGAAAGAAATGAGCTCTGAGGCTCAAAACAAGGAATGGGCCTATGGGCCCGTTCACGAGAGAGTGGGCCTACGGACCTGAAGTAGCTTATTGAGAAGTTTATTCAGTGTTTAACCTAAAAGCTATCAAAGCAAATTAAAACGAAATCAATGTTAGTAATTACTTGAAATAAATAAATAAGTAAAGCAAAATAACTTGATTCCGCACCCGCGATGCTAAAGTTTTAAACACAAAGACGAAGTGTAAGCATTATTAACATAAAACAAGACATGATGTCATTATTAATAACGATGGAATCATAAGCATGAATTCTAACGTAATATTCATGGAAATAATCATGTAACAAAGAAACTAGGGAAATAAGCTTCAAACTTTAAAAACTACACGATTTCAATAATCTACACCGTTCATCATGCTTATCATGTTAAAACCTATGGCCCTACCATAAAAATCAAGGCAAATGCCAATTCATTAACATTAAACCACTCACTTTTTGCTCTCTTTTTATAAGAGACCACAATAAGCTTTCAACAAAACTTCATGGTATTCGTGAGGACAACAATATATCATGGCAAAACTCATATCATGGAGATTTCATTCTCAAGAATAAGGACTTAAACCGGCCATACATTCATGAATTAGTAGAAGAGAGCAAAAATAGCTTCAATCTTTAAAACCAACATGAAATTTACACGATCCAAACCATTCATAATGTTCATTCGGCCACAATTCATCGAGAAAACATGAAGATCAAGGGAGATAACATGAAATCGTCATTAGCTCTCTTTTCATGAGACAAGAATACAAAAGCATGGAAAAAATCCTACCCACATGTTATTTCTACTCATGACATGCTTATGTTATTAATATGACAAAATTGAGGATACTAACTCATATCAAAAAAAAATGTGACATGTTCCATGTATAAAAGCCATATCATCACATGCTTTTTATTTCATCCATACATCATTTTCATGGAGCATTTACCATCGGGACATTTAAAGCAAGGATTTAAACCTATATTCACTTGGTCATCATGCAATATACATACATATAAACAAATTACATCATGCAAATTTACATCCACCATGTATTACATACTAAAATTATATGACATAAATATGAAATTTACATTTACACCATTTTTACCATCAAAATCATGCATGAATTTCATTACATTATCAAAACACCATTACATCATGGATCTACCATTTTATCATACATCATCACTTAGATTCCATACTTTAAACACTAAAATAAAGGATAAGATGAGGGTTTTTATCTAGTAGGCTCAAATCCCAAGGTTTTATTGTGAGAGATCCCTTCTTCCTCCAACAAAATGAACCTAATCCCCAGGAATCTCTAACCCATGACCTCACTTGTGATGTAAGGGAGAGATAAAGAAATTAATAAAAAAAAACCACTCTCTATTTCTCCTGGAACTCTCAATAAATTTTCTCTCTCAACCCAAAAATGGAGAAGATGATTTCAAATTAAGAAGACCTAAAAGCCTCTTTCTCTAAAATGGTAACCACCTAAACTCTAAGAGAAAAATGTCTCTCTCCTCTCTTCTCCCTCTATTTCTCTCTCTACCAAACCCTAAAAAGCTAGACCTCTCTTCTCTTTTCTCTCTAAAAAAAATCTCAGAGAACTAAACTCTAAAGTGGAGAGAAATACCTAAAAAAGAAAAGAGATCCAAGGCCCTCTACCTCACTACTATATATAGAACTCTCACATGTTCTAATGAGACACATGTGTCTCTAGGATTGGTTAATTCTAAGGTTCCATCCAAAATTAGACAAGTGTCCAGGTGGGTGATAAAAACCCAAGATTCCTTCATATCTCTTAAAAATGTGTGGCTAGAAATAGCTTATCTGATGTGTAGAGATAAGATCAAGGGCGGGTTTTTTGAAAAAGCAGGGACTAAGAAATAATTTAGGCAGGAAATAAAGTAGGACCCTGTTTGCAATTCCAACGAAAATCAGAGAAAGAATGCGTATGAGCACGCGTGGGTGAACAAACAATGTGGTTGACTACCAAAAACCGCACATCCAATGTGGGTTTTTGTCAAAACTGCACATTGGGTGTGCGTTTTTGGGCCACGTCACCAAATCCCCCTTTTGCCCCTCTTTTTTTTTAAACCATTTACTATTTTGTAAAAAATAATGTCCCCCCACCACAACATCTGATTTGTTTCTTTTAATACAAAATGCTCTGTTTTATAAAATGGTCCCACATTTTTAAGATTATTTCTTAAAGAAAGTATTTTATCTGTAATGACCAATCAAGAGATGACACGTGGCCCCACCTAATAACTTAGAACCAAAAGGACACCTAACGGTTCCATACTAGGTTTGCTCTACCCAAAATTCAAAATTCCTTTGATTTTGGTTCGATTCGTAAACCAGCTTTGAACCGAATTTTGGAGGGATGAAGTTAGGCCCGCTTGGTCATGTCAAGCCAATTTTGACATAATTTCACATGCAAATCGAGGCGCAGTTAAAATGGGATTTATCACTGGTGTGCGCAAATTTGGCGTCCACACCTGCAGTGGTTCAGTGCTTAGGACAGTAAATGTATACATGCAGAAAGCCTCTAAGGAAGAGGGGTTTCAGGGCATTATAATGCCATGTTCACATATACGCACAAAAACCCTAATCCTAGAGGGTTTCTGAGTCTGCCATGTTCAATCCCACGTATCTTAACTTGAGGGTTATCCAATTCAATCCCACTTATCGGATCCCACTTATTGATCACAGATTCAAAAAAAACCCTAAATGTTCCATTTATAATCAAATCCCTAAATGTTTCGACCATAGATTAAAAAAAACGACAATAATCATCAACTTACTCTTCGTTCCTTCTTCGCTTCGCCATTGATTCCACGATCACAGATTCAAGATGTTCTTCCCTTCCCTTCCCTTCCCTTCCCTTCCCTTCACAGTAAAGTTAAAGAAAATAAGTGGGCAACGAAGAGATTTTTGCTCTCCTTTATACCTTTTTTCCTCTTGAAGAGTGTTCTAATTTTTTTTATGATATTTGTAGATTTAATGGGGGCCTTATACAAGGCTAAAAGACCAAATTGGAGAGGAATACAAGGAACAACTCAAGATGAGGTTCGCTCGAGTTCCCTGTATTTCTTTTGCAAGCGTCGTCTACCATATTCCTGATAAGTCCCCAAGGCAATTAGGCCTTGATGAGGCACATGTTCGTGAGTTTGCTCCAATAAGGCTAACGAAGTTAGTCAGTTTAAGTAGTAATAAAAATAAAAATTGGATAGCTCATGAAAAATATGTTGACTTAATTCAAAGTTGGACAGATCGACGAGAGTGATTAATAATACAGGGTAAGCATTTCTTTCTTAAGATTTATAATTGATAACAAGTAGTTCTCACTATAAAATGTCTTTTTTCTGATTTTTTTCTTTCTAATAAAAACCAAGATGTGCAAGCTAATAATGAGCAGCTTCCTGATCCGTTAGCTGATGAAGATCCGAAAGTTGATAATCAGTAGCTTCCGGGGAGAGGTAATTTAAATTTGTCCAAATCCCCATTAAAGCACTTCAACTGTTTTGATTGACACTAAAGCCCTAGCAAATTCAGTTTCATCAATCTGGATTACATCTTTTTGTTTTCATGCTTAAGCTTTATTTTAGTTTTTTTATTTTATTTTGTTTTTCAATTTATTCTCACTATTTTGGTTTTGGTGCAAGTTCAATCTATCTTCTTCTTCATTGTTTTTCTTAGATTTTCTACAATGGAGAGGCTGGTTTTTACTTTTAAAACACTGCTAGTTCGATGTTTTTCTCAATATGATTTCTGTTCGACCACAAAAATCCTCTTCTGTGTTAGTTATTTTTGTTTGACGACAGAAACCCTGTTAGTTATTTTTGTTCGACCATAGAAACCCTCTATGGAGAAAGTTTCGTGTTAGTTATTTTCTGCTACACTGAAACCCTCTTGTGCCAACTAATACCCTGCACTGATACCCTCTAGATTTTAGTAAATAAAATGTCTAACATGTTCATTGCAAGACATGGGTTTATATGTTCTCTAATATGCGGATGACAAGAAGCTTCATGTTATTATATATATTGGATTGTTCTGCATTTGTTCTCATACTTTCGTAAGTATCAACTCTCAACATCATTCTAATGCAGCTAAGTTTTCTTATTCTCTCTCTCTCCCCCCGCATTACCCTCTGTGTTTGTAGAACAAAATGAGAAACCCAAGTTGGTTGGCTAATTTTTGAAGGATTTGTGCTCTTAATATGTGTGAAGATAATCGATGGGACGAGCAATTGTGTTTTTGTTACTGTTAGGTGTTTTTCTTTGGCTCAAGTGAATTGGATTAATCGTTTTGTTCACATTTTGTATGCGCGGATGCTGAAAGAATGAATGAAAGATAGTTTGTATGTCCTTCTAATTTTGTATTTTGTTTTGCTTATATTAACAAAGAAATGATGATGGTCATGTGAAAAATCCAAAATTAAAAGTATTGTGTATTTTTTTAAATGAAGGAATTTTCAGGAAAGTGCTCTTTCATTGAACGGGAAACACACGACTAGTATACATATGTACCACTTGCATCTAAACCAGGGCCGTATTTGAGCATATACGGCATAAGCAACCGCATAGGGCCCCCAAATTTTGAGGGCCCTCAAAATTATATGTTACTTATATATATAATAACATGAGTTAGTTTATTACTTTATTATCATACTCCTAGTTGTATGAAAATCGTTCCCATTTCTATTTCTTTGTTTATTTAGAATAGAAACTCCTAATTATTTATTTAGAATATATAGAAACTCTTAAATAAATTTTAACAATAATTTATCAAATTATATTGTTTGTTATGCATCATTTTTTTCCTTTTTATTTTTCAAGGTTCTATTAAGGTATTTTAACTGTAGCTATTTTATTATTTTGTACTTTTGTTTATAAAATTTTTATGGGAATCTGAACTATACTAACTCCACGTATTTTTTTTAATTATGGTATGTAGACAGCCCTAAAGTAACATGGGTGCCACATTTTTAAATAAATAAATAAAGATTAAATTTTATATTTCTTTTTTTTTAAGTTTTTGTAACAATTTCTTATTATCGTAATTTTAAAAAAAAATAGTTATTTTTTTAATTCATTTGTGGGGCCCCATTTTAAGATTTCCCTTCGGGCCCCAAAATCTTAGATATGGCCCTGATCTGAACTCCAATTGCACCCTATTTGTATCCCTTAGAGCATCCACAGTGGTATGGTAAAATACCTTTTTACCTTATTTGAGTTGAGTAGTGGGTAGGGGAAAATAAGAATTTCCCCCTACGAGAGTCCCAGATAGGCTAAAATTAGCTTTTTGGAAATGAGTCTGGAGAAAGATTTACGGGGCGTGGAGCAGAAACTACGTCCCATGGAGCGTAGAGGTAAGACCACGTCTCAAAAAAATTTGCATGGGGCGTGGGGCTATCTCCACGCCCCATGCAGGCGTGGTGGTAGCACCACGCCCAATACTGGGCGTGGTGCAAACCCCACGCCCCATAATTTTTTTTTTTTTTTGTTTTTTTTATTTTTTGTTTTTTTTGTTTTTTTTAAATCAGTTTCAATCCCAACCATCATTCTTTCTCACATACAATCTTGACCGTCCATTCACTCCAACGGATATTTTTTACCGTATTTTATAAAAAAAAATTAAAAACCGCCAGGCGTGGTCCCTGGACCACGCCTGGCATCAGACGTAGTGCTTCCACTACGTCTGGTGTTTTTAATTTTTATTTTTTTTTAAAAAATGACGGTTATATCCTTTTAACCAGTTTTTAAATAATTTCTCAAACTTTTTTAAAAACCTATCACTGTGTAACTCGGTCTTGTAGGCTAAATAAGAGAAAGCTAAAACACCTTTCTAGCTTATATGACTGTGGATGCTCTTATAACAATGTTTTATTTTATGTTTTACAGGAAATTTTTTTTGTCGTTATGGCTTATCCTCTCCAAGGTAATTTTTTCCCTCTCATTATTTCTATTTATTATTTTTTATTATTTTGGTACTATTTATATACTTATTTTATTTATCAACAGCTTGTGGCATTTTATTGTCTCCCTAATCCCTCTCTGGTTTCCTCTTTCTCTCTCTCCAAAATTCCTTTCTCTGGTTTTGCTCTGGTAATTAGATATTGTGGTAGGCAACCTGTTCGAGTCTGTTTGGAAGAGATCCCCTAAGCTAACTATCCTCGCAACTGCTCTGTTCGAGTACATGAATTGTGTAACTAGGCGCGAACTTGTTGCCTTAAGATCAAGTCTTTGTCTTCTCCGTGAGGAGATGAAACAAGAACGAATAGGGCATAGTAGGGAACAGGACATCGATAGAGTTGAAACAGAAATGGCAAGAGAACAGTCGAGGGTACTACCAGAGCAGACAATGAAGTGTCTCAGTTTACTACTGAGAAGGATTGAGGTAACCCCATCTTTCCACCTGTCTATAACATGTATATATGCCATCATTGTTGGTTGGTATTGTTTTTGCTCTTTGTTATTTAGGAGTACTTTATTATTAATTAGCTTCTGATCACTTCTAGGTATATGATATATTAACTTACGAACACTATTCTCTCCTTTTTAAAAATAAGACACCTTGTTCTTATGTGAACTTGCCGAAGATTATATGTTGGATGTTGATGGGGCACAATTTACTTGTCAACCTTTTATAAAAGGGTAGTGTTGGATATACCCCTAAACCGATATACCCCGCATAAGTAGCACTTCACCCCGATTTTAGTTTTTAAAGTTGGTAAAATTATTGTTAATATTTAGGTTTACAATGTATCTCTTTACCCCAAATAAAAATACTACTAGGTCGCTTTTGTGTAACAAAGAAAGTTAGAGAAATGATAGTTTAGAGATTCACTCTTGGATGTAATGTTAATACTTGGGTTTTACATTTCATATTTCAGTTTTTATAATGTTAGTACTTGTGGGTTTCAGATTGTATGTTTATTTTATTTTATTTTATTTATTTTACTATTTCTTGGGCTTATAATCGTTTGAGATTGATGTTATTGTTGGTTTTGGTCATTTTGATTTCAAATTTACAATCTAATTTTTTCAATGTTTGTTTTGGTATTTGTATTTGATTCCATTTTAGGATTGGGGGTTTGGTTACTACTTTATAGTGTATGGTCCTGGGCTAACACTCTTTTCAGTAAAATGTATTAACAGATGAGAAATAATATATGATATCAAATGTTCTTATTCTGGTTAATTAGCTAGCTTCAATTTTTTTAGTAGCTCGGGTAAACAATTAACCATGCCTTATCATTTTTCAGATTTGTCTTCTTAAATTGTTTTTTGTTCTTGAAATGACCTAATCTAGATCTCTTACTGATTTGTTAACTCTGTAACCCTCTAACATTTTATACTGTTATTTTCTAGTAATTGGTCAATCTTTTTGCATTTTGAGTTGGTGGTTTTTGTATTTTTCCTTATATGTAAATGGTTGAATGTGGTTTTATATATGTTAAGTGATTTTTTCTGTGGTGGCTCAAGCGCTCAGCTCTTATGTTTAGTATATTTCTTGATTTGATAATAATATATTAATATGAAAAATCCAAAATTAAAAATATTATGAATTTTTTTAAGGGGAACAACGGTTTAGTCCTATTTGAGGATTAATATGACGGTTCAGTCCCAGCTAAAAGCATTATGACCGTTTAGTCCAAAAAAGTGTAAAACCACACATGTGCATTTTGCTAGATAAAAATACCCAACAATAAATACACAAACAGTAAGCACCAACTCACTTTTTTATTTTATTTTTAAAACAAAAAAGGACATAACTTTTAAAATACAAACCAATTTTTATTAAAAATTATATTTTTGGAAATCTTACATTGAGATCTTTAAGAGACCAGTCAACAATATTTTTTTCTTTAAAAAAAAATTATATTACGAAGTATGCAAAATGTGTTTTACAAAATAATTATGCAAAATGTTGTTAAAAATATTTTGCATAACTTTAAATAAAAGAATGAAATAATTTTGAATGTTTTTATATAGATTTAGATTCAAAACAACATTTATAGCTTTCGATCTGCATATAATTTGCATCCATTTATATGCATGCAAAACACAATTTGCATCCACTAAAATGCATGCAAAATGAATTTTGCAAACGTTTATATGCTTGCAAACACACTATAAAGACATTTAAATAGGTGCAAAACACAATTTGCATCCACTAAAATGCATGCAAAATAGTTTTTACAAACGTTTATATGCTTGCAAACACACTGTAAAAGATATTTAAATGCAAGCAAAATAATTTTAGCAAACGTTTATGTAATACCCCAAGAAATTCTATAGTGTAAATATTCAACACTTGACCAATATAATTAAGTTAGTATAAAAGTATGCCCATTTGGATGAGATTTTGATTTGAAAATAAATTTTTCATATGAATGGTAATATGCATAGAAACTCATAATATACTTTAAGAGAGTTATCTCTAAAAAAAAAA
>MVGT01002718.1:68226-85016 GCA_002174775.1 Macleaya cordata
GAATAAAAAAATATTTTTTATATTAAAAAATTAAATATTAAAATAATAATAATAATAATAAAATCTCAAAATTTTCCTATATAAACCCCCCTTATTTCCTTCTTCAAAACACAAATTTTCTCTCCCTTCCTCTCGTTTTCAATATATCAAACTTCCCTTCCTCAACTCCCTAAACATCTCTTTATTTTCTATATATTGTTTTTAGGAAGATATTTTCTATATATTGTTGATATTACAAAAATCAACAAGGTTATGGAAATTCAATGATATACACCATTGGATTTGGATATAGCGAATAAGGTAGGTGGGATCCCTACTATAAACAAAATCTAATTTTATGTTTTTGTTATGAAATTGCATATAAATTGTATTTATCTTGCATGATTATATTTATTTATTTAATGCAATGGATGAATTTTATTCATAAGAAAAATGAATTAAAGGAAGTTTAATAATAACTTGTTATCTAGATTAAAAACGNTTTTTTTTTTTGTTTCATGACAAAGTTGTTTTTGCTTTGTTTTCTCGCGTATTTAAATTGTATGCAATTTCTTTTCTTTTCCTTAATTATTTATAGGATGGAATAAGAGTTTTCAGCTTAGAACCAAAATAAGTAGGATAAACCTTGTGTTGTTTGGGGTGGGATAATAACTAAAAATCTTATTATAATACGGTTGGTTGTGATGTGAATTACGATGTGATTCATATCACTTTGGGATGTGATGTGAATTACGAGGAAATTCATATCACTTTGATCGTTGGATTAGTATGAATTTGCTATAACTCAAGCATTCCTGTTAATTCAAGCGACCCTAGTTACTAAAACCCTTGGTATAGGGGTGATCCTTCCGCTTTGAAACCTCGTTCTCTTACTTTGAACTGCGCTTTGATGCTCCCACAAAGGTATATTTTGAAACCAAAAATATTTTTTAATCAGTCGCTCCTACTCTCTTTCTTGTTTTTATTCCGCGCGCTGATTACTTAAAGTGAAATCTATTGGGAAGTGAAGAATATGTAATTTAAACTTCTTGAGATAATTTCTAAAAGCGTGAAGGGAATTTTTTGTGAATTATATAATTTAATCCTTTTTTAGTTTTGAAGTAATCTACTTACTGTTGTGTCGAATGAAGTAGATTAGCAGCGCAATATTGAAATTCATTGATTTCAGTCAAGCATTTATAGTTGGTATGGGGCTACGGTGAGGAATATTTGTATGTTATAAAAAGGTTGATGATGGGGTTTGCAGGTGGGTAATTGAAGATGATGACAAACAAAGAATAAGGTAAAAGGTTTGCAGTTTGCTGATATATACTTGAAGAAGATGAATAAAAAAAAAAAAAGTCAATAAGTGGAGAAGACAAAAAGACGTACCCTCTCATTTCATCCACATAGATTTGTTAAATTCATCTTTAGTCTGGAGTCTCTGGACTGTTAGATAATTGGATCATTTTTTTGGGTGGCCATGGGCCCATGCCTCATTTATAATGCCCATAATAAATCATCCAAGCGTTGAAGCATTCCCAATAAACAAATTTGATACACTCAGTTAAGTTAAACCTAATAAATAATATATATCTTGGTCGGTCAAACCGAATTGAACCGTGGTCGACCTCAGTCCAACCATTTTAACAAAATTTCAGTTCGGTGATCGATCCGGGTTTAACCTTTACAAAGAAAAAAAAAAAAAAAAAGTAAAAGAAGTACAAAAGGCCATAGCTTCTTAGTTGAACCTTTAAAGCCACTAAATAACTAACTGAATGCAAAATCTATTACCGTTCTTGGAAAAACCCATGCCCAACCAATATGAGGAAGAAGTTAATTGATTCCAAACTTCTCTAGTGAAAGAACAATGCACAAGTAAATGATCTATTGTCTGTCTCCTGATTTTTGGAGCACTAGACACATTGATTTGCTAATGAGAAACACTCTACTCTTTAGCTTGTCAATTGTCAAGACCTTACTTTGAGATGCAAGCCAATAGAAGAAATAAATCTTTGATGGAATCTTAGGAGGGGGTTATTCAATCATGATTTTTATTGACTTTAATGGACTTTCATGGACTTGTGAAATCAAGTGTTATTGGTTCAAAACTTTGAGAGAGTCTTGCAAAGTCATGTTTTATTGGTTCAAGACGTTGAGGGAGTCTTGCAAAGTCATGCGTTATTGGTTCAAGACTTTAAAATTCATGATTTTGATGGATTTACTTTTTTCATAGACTTTGAAAGAGCTTTGTGTACAAATTGACTTGTATGAAATCCCACTAAAATAGGTGGGATTGTTGTGCACTTCATATTAATAATTAATAACTAAAAATTAATAATTAATAACTAAAATATTGAAAATTATTAACAAAAATATTAAAAATTAATATATTAATATTAATATTAATAAATAAAATTTTAAAATTATTATTATTAATAATTAATAATATAAATAGTTATAATTGATAACAAATAAAAATTATTAATCATGACAACTATATTTATTTCTAATCATTACTTATTATTATTAATAATTTATAATAATCATAAATAATAAATATTAATAAATATAAATTAAAACTATTATTATTATTATTAATAGAGTATTAGTAATATAAAAAGTTACGATTGATAACTAATGAATGGTGAGATAGTATAGCTACTACTATGTTGAATGGTGTTAGAGACAATGGTAATAATAGAGATCTCTAGAATCATAATGAATGACATGTTTTTGTTTATGTTTGTATTACACATATTTCGTTGGATGTGTGTTTTGTGTGGTTTATCTTATTGAATTTGATTATTGGAACTTATTTATTTTACGAACATGTTAAATATGCCTCAAGAGTCTATAGAAATTTAGGAAGAAGTCTGTCAAAATCTACCACTATAAATCATCTAGACTTTCTAAGAGTCAGTAGAAATCCATGGATTTTGTGATGTTTCAATCGTTGAAATCTATGGATTTTGTTATTACAAAACATTAGGAGTCTACAGGAGTCTGCAAGACTCTGCAACAAGAGTCTGTAGGAGTCTACAAGAGTCTGCAGCAAGAGTCTATAGGAGTCTGTAGGACTTGGAACAGGAGTTTGCAGGAGTCCGTCAAAATCAATCGAAATCCATCACTTTAAAGAGTTCGTGAAAGTCAATAAAACTCTGGATTGAATACCCTCTGTTATTATTCCAAGTTGCATTTACAGGAAAATCATGTGGTTCAACCTTCATCAATTCTTCATAAAGGCCTCTGACTAAAAAATTTCCTTTGGAGGTGAGTGTCCATCTTCTATAATCATCAGCCTCATTAAATGGAGGAGGAGAGTCCCCAAGTGTATTAATTTAAATCGTAGTTGGATGGCTTTTGTTCCTATCTGGCTCATCTTCTATAAGGGCAAAATAGGCCTTTTAGTTGATAGATAGACACTGTGTATCCTGTAGTCTTAAATCTTTCTAACGTTTTCGTTGTTTTTTGCTGCAAAGCCCTTGTTACTCCGACGACTAGCGACACTGACTGGCGAGAAGGTCTTTTTGTGGTTTCCTTTCTTTAGTCTTCACACCTATAAACTTCTTTTCTGATCTTTTTTGATTTTTTTCTTCTTCAGATCTTCAAAAACGTTGTTGTATAGTCTGAATCTCCTCCGAGTAACTTGAATTTCGATTCCTACTCTTCCATTTCCTACTAATGTTCCAAAATTCGAGTTCGTGGGGACCCCACCTCATGCGCCTAGGTTTGGTCCTTTTTCTTTTTCTTCTGATTCTTCAATTCTCCTCCAGATCTCTCTCTTCTTAATCTTTCTCTTTCTTTGATCTATTTCGGTAGAGGCAAAGTAGGGTGGTGGTGACGGTGGGAAGGTGGGGTGGTGGAGATGGTGATGACGATGGAGTTGGTGGGGGAAGGAAGAAGAATTTTTTTCATTTTCCTTGTCTGACCTGAAATGTTGGGATAATGGTAGCTGGCGGTGAAGACTCAGATGTTGTGCGAATGGGCAGAAATCTGCCCTATAACCCAAGATCGATCACAGCAATAGAAAACACAGCAGAAACTGTAAACTCACAAGACACAAAGATTCACGTGGTTCAGCAATTTGCCTACATCCATGGACAACAGAGATCAATCTTTATACAATATCAGGAAATACAATACACACACCTCACACCCAATAGAATACACTCATTACTGTAAAGCACCTCTCACATGTACTCTACACATTTTGTGCACACACTTAAGCACAAGTTCAAGTGTGTGCACACTACTTGAACACTCTTTCAATGCTCTCTCTAATGCCTCTCTCTCAATTACAAATGGTGTGTTTCTCTCTCTCTCTCCTTCTCTCTCTTACAATGAGAGTGGTATGTCTCTCTCTCTCTCTCCTTCTTTTGCTTACGAGTACATTTACTTGTTGATGAAGATCACTTATTTATAGGCTCTTCATCAACAACAACTAATGATGACTAATTATAAAATATAGCCGTAATCAAAGAATGGAAATGTTAGGCGCCGAAAACAAAGAATTAAATTACGGCACATAAAGCAGCCGTAATCAATTCACACACATAAAAAGAAAGGAATCTTGACAATATTGCAAAGTAAGTGGTGGGGGTTCTTGGGTACTGTTCCCAACAACCCCACTTACCGACAATCTCCACCTTGGCAAGATTTCTAGCCTTTTCTCAAATTCTATGACTTTTCACATTTGGCATGGAAAAATTTGATTGATTCAACATCCATGCCTACAAACAATCTCTACTGTCTTCAATCACTCGAAAGTGCTTCAATCCCTCAATAGGGCTGCAACTGTGCCTGGAGGCACCAATACACCCGAAGGTGCTTCAAACATGAAGGATGTTACTCAAGTTCAGGCAGTGCCTGAACTTCTCCCCTGTAATAACCTTGGTTAGCATATCTGCTGGATTATCAGCAGTTCCTATCTTCTTTAAACGGACATCGCCTTCTTCCACGATCTCCCGTATAAAATGATAGCGTACACTAATATGCTTTGTACGGGTATGATGAACTTGGTTCTTTGCTAAATGTATTGCACTTTGACTGTCGCAATACACATCCACATGCTTCTGATGAATCCCCAACTCATCAAGCAATCCCCTCATCCAAATGGCTTCCTTGATACCTTCTACTGCTGCCATGTACTCAGCTTCAGTCGTAGACAATGCTACTGTAGACTGCAAAGTCGACCTCCAACTTACCAGTCCTCCTGCGAGTGTGAATATATATATCCAGTAGTAAACCAAAACTTATCCAAATCACCAGTGTAGTCAGAATCACAGTACCCAATAACCTTCTGACCATTCACCTCATCTCGCACAAACTTCAACCCAACATCTACGGTACCTAGGATATACCGTAGAATCCACTTCACTGCCTGCCAATGCTCCTTCCCTGGATTATGCATATATCTACTGACCATGCTAACAGCTTGTGAAAAATCTGGTCTGGTGCACACCATAGCATACATCAGACTGCCAACTGCACTTGCATATGGCACCTGAGCCATATACCTTTGTTCCTCTTCTGTCTGTGGCGACTGTGTAGCTTTCAGTTTAAAATGTAAAGCTAAAGGTTGACTAATTTGTTTAGCCTTCCCATCAAAATCGAAACACTGCAGAACCTTCTTCAAATATGATTTATGTGAAAGACACACCGTGCTTGTCTTTCTGTTCCTCTGAATCTCCATCCCCAAGATTTTCCTTGCTTCTCCAAGATCTTTCATCTCGAATTTCTTGTTCAGTCGGTCTTTTAACCACTGAATCTCCATCGTGTTTTTAGATGCGATGATAATGTCATCCACATATAAAAGTAGATAAATGTAGGACCCATCTCGGAGCTGCTTGAAATACACACATGGATCGTACTTACTTCTTGTGTACTTTTGCTGCTTCATAAACTTGTCGAATCGTTTGTACCATTGCCTAGGAGACATCTTCAACCCGTATAATGATTTCGTCAGTTTACATACCCAATCTTCTTTATCAGTTACCTGAAACCCTTCAGGTTGCTTCATGTAGATCTCCTCCTCCAGATCACCATACAAGAATGCCGTCGTCACATCGAGCTGGACTAGCTCGAGATCAAACTGTGCAACCAAGGCTAATAAGATTCTGATTAAGGTATGCTTCACCACTGGAGAAAATACTTCATTGTAGTCGATACCTTCCCTCTGTGCATAGCCCTTGGCTACTAACCTTGCCTTGAATCTCACACTGTTGAAACCGAGAGATCCTTCCTTCTTAGTATATACCCACTTACGCCCGATCGCCTTCTGCTGCTTAGGTAGCTGTTTTAGTTCCCAAGTATTGTTTTTGTAAAGAGAGTCCATCTCCTCACCCATGGCTTTCTTCCACTCTAAATTTTCTTTTATCAGTATTGCTTCTTTGTAAGTGGAAGGAATGTCTTCTTCAAAGATAGGTAGAGCATACGCCACCATATCCATAAACCGAGTTGGCTTATGGATTTCCCTTCGTTCTCTTCTAACAGCGATGCTATCTTCATCTGCTGGTAATGCGGGCTGAGGGATTTGGGCTAGCGCCCCAACTGCTTCATCTTCACTTGAATCCTTACTGTCAAGGTCATCAGTAGGATCCTGGTCTGTCGTAACAGACCTAGCTGGATCAATTAGAGTAACAAACTCCACCTGCTGCTGAGTTTTCTGAGGTTGGTCCTCTTTCTCAAAAATTTTCTTCTCAAATATCGCAGTCTCATCAAAGGTAACGTCTCTGCTTATCACCATCTTTTTCGACTCGGAACACCAAAGCTTGTATCCCTTTATCCCAGATTTGAAACCCAAGAAAATTGCTTTCTTGGCTCTAGGATCCAATTTACTTTCTTTTACATGATAATAAGCAGAGCAACCAAATACATGCAATGAATTATAATCTGAGACAGGTTTTCCAACCCATACCTCCATTGGAGTTCTGCCTCCGATTGCTGTTGTAGGTAACTGATTAATTAGGTGGCATGCATATTCTACCGTTGCAGCCCAAAACTGCTTGCCCAATCCAGAATTGGACAACATACACCGTACCTTCTCCAGTAAAGTATGGTTCATGCGTTCAGCCACCCCATTCTGTTGTGGAGTTTCCCTTACTGTAAAATGACGCTCAATGCCTTCGTCTACACAGAATTTCAGGAATGGATCAGACTTGTACTCACCACCATTGTCTGATCGTAGCGCTTTCAATTTTCTACCGGTCTTTGTCTCGACCTTCTTCTTCCACTTCAAAAAAATATCCATGACTTCATCCTTCTGCTTTATGGTGTACACCCATACTCTTCTGGTGAAGTCATCTACAAAGGAGACGAAATAATGGATCCCCCCAAAGATGCAGTCTTAGTAGGTCCCCATACATCTGTGTGAACATAGTCCAGAATGCCTTTGGTGGTGTGCTTCGCGGTACCGAAACTCTTTCTGGTCAACTTTTCCTTCACACAGTGTTCGCAAAATCCTAATTTGCTGCATGATTTTGCGCCTTTCAACAAGCCCTGCCCAATCAACTTTTGCAGAGCCTTTTCACCTGCATGCCCTAGCCGTATGTGCCACAATCTGGTAGTGTCTAATTCTACACTATCAGATACAGTTATTGCTGTTGTACTCGTTACTGTATTTCCCTGCAAAAAATACAAATTTCCTTGTCTTACCCCTTTTATCACTACTAGTGCATTTGAAAATACCTTCAATACGCCATCCTTCAAAAGGATTTTGAAGCCCTTGAATTCCAGCTGACCTAGTGATATGAGATTCTTCTTCAATTCTGGTACATACCGGACATCTTCCATTTCTCTTACAGTACCATCGTACATCTTCAAACGGATCGTCCCAATCCCTATAGTTTTACAGGTGTTGTTGTTACCCATAAAAACCATAGGTCCATCTAACTCCTGAAAGTTAAAAAACCAGTCCCTTTTGGGACACATATGATAGGAGCATCCAGAGTCTAAAATCCACTCATCAGTCTGACTGACAAGTGCAGATTCCTGAACAATCAACGATAATGTATCATTTTCATCACTAGTTCCAGATTCTGCAACGTTCGCGTCCAAACTTTGCATTTTTCCCTTGTTCTTCAACTTAGGACAATTTATCTTCCAATGCCCTTTTTGACGACAAAAGGAGCATTCATCCTTTGCAGGATACTTTGATTTGGACTTTGAATTTGACCGTGACTTGCTAGGATTTCTATTGTCAGATCTACCTCTGACTGTTAAAGCATCGGAAGTCGAACCTCTGTTCACTTCCCTGTCCCTTAGTCTCAACTCATGGTTGATTAAAGCAGCGGTAACATCTTCATATTTCATTTCTCCTTTCTCTATCCCATTCGATAAAGTGGCAATTAATGTTTCATATGAATCAGGAAGAGAGGCAAGGAAACAAACAATTTTGATTTCCTCAGGGAGCTCAACTTTAATGTTAAACAAATCAGCAAGTAACTTATTATATTCACTGAGATATTTAGACATTGACGTACCTGGGTGTTTGTTGAATCTGAAGACTCATCTCTGCAACATGATGCGATTCATCATACCTTTCATCATGAACTTGTCCTCCAGTTTCTTCCAAAGAGGATGTGCTAGGGTCTCCTTCATTGCATAGTATTTCTAATCTTTCGCCAGACATAGTCTGATCGTGCCACAAGCAAGGCGATTGGTCTTTATCCAATCCTTCTTGATTATCTCTTCGGGTTTATTCAACTTCAAAGCGATTTCCAAATCATGCTGACTCAGTATGTCACAAACTTCACACTACCACATTCCAAAGTTGTTCGTGCCATCAAACTTTTCGATTTCAAACTTTGCATTTGATACTTTCGCCATCTTAAAATCTAGTAAAAGAGACTTCACTATTGTTGAATTTCTAAAAGTTGACAGGGCTGAAGCCCCCCTCAGCCTAGCTTTGGTTCCGCCCCTGTACAAAACATAATAATTTACGTGGTTCGGCAATTTACCTACATCCACGGACAACAGATATCAATCTTTATTGCAATATCAGAAAATACAATTAACTCACCTCACACCAGATATAATACACACTATTTGTAATGCACACTCACTTGTGCTCTCCACAATTAAGCATACACTACTACAAAGCTTTCACTTGTGTCTTTCACTCTCTCTTTCTCTCTCTTACAATGAGAGTGGT
Organism: Macleaya cordata; assembly: GCA_002174775.1. NCBI lineage: Eukaryota > Viridiplantae > Streptophyta > Magnoliopsida > Ranunculales > Papaveraceae > Macleaya > Macleaya cordata. Next base: position 77,360 of record MVGT01002718.1, read on the forward strand.
ATGTTTCTCTCTCTCTCCTTCTTTTGCTGATGAAGAGCCTACTAATTATAAAATATAGCCGTAATCAAAGAATGGAAATGTTAGGCGCCGAAAACAAAGAATTAAATTACGGCACATAAAGCAGCTGTAATCAATTCACACATGTAAAAAGAAAAGAATCTTGACAATATTGCAAAGTAAGTAGTGGGGATTGTTGGGTACTGTTCCCAACAACCCCACATACTGACATCAGATGGCCTGCGGTGAAGACAATGGTGGTCGACAGTGGAGTGGGAGTGGGAGTGAAGGTTGCGAAGATGATGGTTATGGTGGTAGGGGTGGAGTATATTTTTAAATTTTGGTAGGGTGTAAAGAAAAAAAAGATGAAACCCACCCTTTTAATTAACTAAATCCACTCCCCTATCCATTTCAGAGATTTTGATCCACCATTTAACCATGCCACCCCCAACTTGTGATGCACACGATTCGGTGTGGTTAGGTTTTTTGTCAAACCTGCTGTCAAAGCCTTAATTCTTTTAGGAAGACCAAAATCATTCCGAACCATGATTTTTTTTTTGGCAACTAAAACCACACCATCGGTTTTTCAACTTTTTTTAAATTTTTTCTAAATTTTAGATTTTTTTTTGAGTTTTTGGTTTTTTTAACGGATAGAAGCACAAAGCATTCAAAACTAATTGTCACCTAGATTAAAAAAATAAAATATAACATTAATCAATTGCTTATTTAAACTTAAACTAGGACATAACGTAAATAATGTACTTACATTATCAAAACTTAAAGTTCACAAACTTGAAAAATTAAAACCTAACAATAACCAAATAATTATCTAGATTTAGAAATTTAAAGCATAAGAAAAATAAAATATTCAAGTGTTTAACCAACTACAGTTAAGGTATTCCCTTCCTAACTCATGTTTTCCATCCAGTAAGAATAAACATCCTCATTCAAAATCATCTCCTAACTTATCTTCAGGCCCCACAATAACGACATAGAAGGATTTGCTCCTTATATATATGCATTAACTAATTAATATATTTACTTTGTACTACATTTTTTTTTAAAAAGAATACTTATCAATGCATTATTAAACTTAGTTTTATAACTAATCAGATGAGATTAAAAGAATATAAGCATGCATATTTATATATAACAATGCATGTGTATATTATATAGATATATGTTTAACAGATTTTTTTTAGGTTTTTTTGGTTCGGTCTTTCAGTTTGTTGGCTTTGGTTCGGTTTCAGTTTTTTTATTTTTTTGAAAACATAAAACCAAAATGTAATCATCGATATTAGTTTTAGTGATTTTTGAATCCTTTAAATTTTTGATTTCTTATTGTTACGATTTGTTAGTATTTTTTTCGTTTTGGAACGACGGTTTGAACAAAAAACCAAACCATGGGCAGCATTACCCCTAACCATTTTGAATCCTCTATTAAATCTCTTGAAGAAAAAAAAACAACTTTAGGGACATCAATTTAAAATGGAGATCCACTTCAAGAAAAAGAGGGTAACTTTGGAATTTTAAAACTGTATTGAGGCGTCAAATCAAACATCGCCGTATCTAGGGAATCACACCATCGACAAATTTCAAATTACAAAGGAACGATTCCACACATGTCAGACTCTTATTCGTTGATGTACGATCGGTTTCAGCACGTATTTATTCTCTTTATATATATCTAGCACGTACCTTACGGGCTTCTGTACTCTCTCTCTCTCACTTCGAAACTCTCTCTCCGTATTCACCGTCTAAACGCGAGCTAGTGCTGCTAGGATTCTTCTGGAAATGTTGCTCTACGAGTTTCCGGTACAAATTCAGCCCTAGAAATCAAACTTTCTTGCCATTTTTAAGGTATGTTTTGCTTTTCAAATTCTTTATTTAGGTTTAAATCCTGTTCTCCGTCCGTTTCTTTGATTGGTACGTCAGTTTCCGGCGACTCTTTCTTTGTCTTGTTTTAAAGTCGCCGTTATCTGACGCTAATTTCAGGCTGTTTAAGGTTCAGAATATACTGCAAATACTAATGTCTGCTTTGTATATCCAGCGTAAATGTCCGCCATTACAATTTAATGTTCAAATTTAAATTTAAAAAAAAAAACTGAAAGTTCAAACTGTAAGATGAACAAATCTACAAAAAAAAGTTGTGCATTTGGGAAAAGTTCAGGGAGTTTTCTGTCATTTATCAAATGGTTGTAATCAGTTCAGCTTTTGACGACCATACCCTTCAATTGTTTCAAAATAACCTATTTCTACAGTCTCAAAATTGAAAATACTATTAAAATGGGGGTATTTGTTTATAATCTTTCCCCATCTTCTGTCAATTTATAAATATATTTTCCCACGGTTTTCTGGTGCTGCAATCTAGGGTTGTTCCCTAGGATGGAAAATGGTCCCAACCGTCAAAACCGGCAATAGTCAGCTATTATCTTTTCGACCCATCATACTTTTACCATTTTTTTTTTTTTTTGGCAAATCAGCCCAAGTTATTCGATTTTGTTATTAGTTAACCATGATTAACGTGGGTCACGAACACCCACTAGGGGAGCGCTCCCTTGATGTAAACAAACAAAATCCATCGGTACATATACAGTAGAGTTCCTAGATTCTCCCACAAAAACCAGTTCACATTTGGAGCTTGTGGATTTGAACGGAGGACATACTCCCTCGGAGCAGTACCCTATTGTCTGTACATTTTAGCCTTTTAGGTTACGTGAAGTAAAAGTAATAAAATTTTAGATCTAGGGATTTGATCAGCTGTTTCTTCGCCGAATAATTCAGAACTTACAGAGTCTGATTAAAATTGGAGATTTTGATTGATTTGAAATTTTGGATCTTTTTAAATCCAATCCGCTCCTCCTTCATTATCGTCTCTTTGTTTTTTTTTTTTTGGAATAAAATGTTTTTTTTTCGAAACTTATCTGTTCGAATCTCGAGAATGAAGTGGATCCCTGACTCAACAACAAAACCCTGTTCCTACCACCTATCACCTTCGTGATTTGATAACTCACATATCTCGAGGCGGGCGTTAGGTCGTTCGAAACTACGTTTTTTTCAAAGCAAAAGCGGGAAACACGTTGTACGATACGGAATGGGACCCGGTATTGTTTTTAGGTAAATACCGTAATATTTTCTTATCAGATCACGTGCCCCACCTGCTATTTTTAGTAAACCAATCACATCAAGCCCCTTGGCAATTAAGACAAGGGGCCCATAGAGATCTGAGTAGGCTATAGCTGTCTTTTTTTTTTTTTTTTACTATTTTACTGTGACAGTAATACAGTATGGTGGGTGAGGTAACTCTGTAGCCAGCCACCAATACAGGGTGGATGGTGGGCATTGTCACTGTTCTTACTTAATGTTCGTCTGCGCTCTCTGCCGTGGCGCAGTGCCACAAATATATTTTTGTACGCGACACAGGGAGGAGGAAAAAGAAATGACCTCACATTGTGGGTCCTACAGCCTTGTAGCTCCCTAGGTTTTAGATAGATAAATTTATCTCATTAACGTTCTTTGTTTTGTTTTGTTTTGTTTTGTTTTTATACTTTGTAGATAAGTGGGAGCAGAACAGAGATAGGAAGAGTGATAGAGATAGAGAAAGAGAGATGAAGATGACGGCGACGGGGTGTGTTGTTGATGGCGGCGGAAGTGGCGGTGGTTCTGTTCAGTCGTCATGTCGAAGCTTCACTGGTTCTGTTAGTAAGCCTTCCTGGCTTCAAAACATCCTTTCTGGTAATATATGTTGAACACTTTCTCTCTCTAATTTGCTCTTTCTCTCTCTAAACTAAATAAATGTTAGCCGTTTTCTGGTCCTTGAGAAGACACCTGATCTCAGTGAGGAAGATGATGAATAAGGCCATTTGAGTTCGATTTTTGTAGACCCACATTTAAGGTGGGAAAGAAGACCCATCATAAGACTAATGGAGACATTGACGGTCTTAAACTGGTGAAAAGTACTGCTGTCAATGACCGTTTTAAGTCCTCACTAGTTACTTGGTGGGGTCTTCTTGACCCATGTTGAACGCCGGTTGACCAAATTCAACTCTAATTTGGGCGCATTAGGATTATCATTTAATGCAAGAGCGGATCGTAGGTTTAACTTTTTCAGACATGAACTGAAAACATAGAGATTTTTAGTTTTTGACATCTCCTCTTAATTTTTTTTTTTTGTTGTGCTAAATCTAGTATTATAAATATATTTCGCCCATTCAGTGTCTTAAAAATTAGGCATACATGCTAAATCGAATAATTGACCATTTCATTATTTACACTTGTGGGGCCCACTCAAAATCGGGGCCCTAAATGACTGAGCCGTGGTGGGCCACCCACTACAGCGTTATCCTTATTTAAGTTGTAGATCTAACCGCAGACAATTTCTTTAAGATTGCATTATTTGTACGAACGTATCGTCTCATCAATGCCATGTAAGGACCCTCTGTTGTATCAAATGTGGGGCTCACATTGTGTGGTCCATGAAAATGTTAGAGACTGGTTTCCCGCTTCTTTCGTTATTGCTGTTGATTTAATTAACAATCAGGGTTACTTTGGTCAATTTTCAAACAGATTTGGATGAGAAAATGAAAACGCTGGCATTAACACTCACAGAAGAAGAAGACTTCGACTCATTTGCTAACCGCGCTGAGAATTATTACCGAAAACGCCCTCAGCTCCTAAACCTCCTCCAAGACCTATACAACGACTATCTCTCTCTTGCCGACCGTTATGTTCAAATTTTAAGCAAACATCCTCATCAAAACCCATCTCCAATCTCCACCGTTCATTCAGATATCGAAGATGATGTTATCGAATCCGACGCTGAGAGTTCTCTCTCTTACCAAAACCCACCACCACCAACCAATCAAATTCAAAATCAAAACCCATCATCTCAGTCTACAGATAATCTCATTGCTGAACTCGTAATCAAGACCATTGATTATGAAATCCTTGTTCATGAGACGGGTTTACTCGATCGACAATGCAGTGAATCATCAAGAAAAATGGAGTTACAAAAAAGTTTGGTGGAAGTTTTGGAATCAGAAAGATTAATACTTTTGAATGAAAATGCGAGATTGGGTTACAAAATGACGAATTTGATCGAAGAAAATAAAGGGTTGGTTTCTGAATCAGTTTTCATGAAGCGAAAGGCGACTGAATTAGCTAGATGCGTGTTGAAGATGAGAGAAGATCACAGGGTTTGTATGCTGAGTCGTAAAATTGAAGATCTTCAGGGGCAAATTTATGGGTTAGAGAAGAGGAATAAAGAGTATTATGAGAAGTTAGTGAGGAGAGAAGAGGAAGTGAAAGAGAAGAAGAGAGAGATGGCTTTGGAAGTTTGTTTTGAAGTTGAGAAATTGAAGATTGAGAATCAGAGGCTCAAGGAAGAAGCTAATATGAAGATGATGAAAAAGAAGGGTAAAGAGGGTTGGTGGGGCAGGGTCAAGAAGGTTGACATGTTTTGTCTTTGTGTGCCTACTAACCCTAGATTTACTTCTTGCTAAAGATCATATGGGATGGAAGAAGGCAGAATTTGATCATTATAATATGGTATTAAGGATCAAAGTTTGGTTTTATGTTATATTTTTGTTTCTTTTCTCTCTTTCCAGCATATTTCAATGTAAATGGGGGAAGAACTCTTTAGTTAAATCATATATGCCAAGTTTAGGAACTTAAAAGTTTTGATTTGATTTTCATTTTAAAATGTAGCCACAGGAGAAATGGTTCCACCTACTTTCTAGCGGTTCTGCTGGAATATTAGTTCGACTTAGAAATGGGAATTTTGATGCTTCTAGATAAAATTTGCACTATCAAAATGTGTGTTAGATGCTAATGTGTATGCTGATTTTGAATCTAATAAGCCATGAGTTCAAAACCGAAAGAAATAGTATGTTGAAGATTACGGGACAAAAGTCTGATTCTGGATCCTTCATTTCTGTAGTGTTGGGGTTACTCCAATACAGGAAATCAATTACATTATAATCAACGTAATGCAGATGAACAGATTTTATCCTACTATAACCTAACAGAGAAATGGACCAGAATTGTTGCTTTATCTCAGGGAGCTTTGTACCCAAGTTGCCCTATATGCCCGCAGTATATGGCATTTGGTAGTAGATAAATGGGTAAGACAAGGGATGGTCATTCGTCCAGTTATTTTTGGTCTGGGTTGGTCAGAGTCTTGGATCTCCCAATAAAAATAAAAATAGGTGCTGGTTTTTTCACTAAACATTTTAAGGGATAAGTCCTTCTCAAGGTACAAAATCTCGTATCGATTTTCGAAACATTTCGAAACACTTCAAAACATTCGGATACATTTCCATACCATTCGAAACATTCATAAAAGATACAACCCGATACAATCCGATACCACTCGAAACATTTCGAAACATTCCGAAACGATACGAAACTTTCAGAAAAAACGAATTCAAGTAATGTTTCGTTTCGGCAAGCCAAAATACCGAAACGAACAACTGAAACATTTCGAAACGAAACGAGATTTTGAACCATCATCCTTCTCAACAATCCCCCTTTTAATTATCAATTAATAAAAAAAAATTCATTAAATTATTCTTCTCTTATTATGTTATAATTAAATTAGGGAAAAATTCGAAGCCATGAACATAAAGCATGTAATTTAGTATTCATTTCCGTAGTTCATGAGTGAGTTTTTGGTTTTGAAAAAATGTTAATGTCCTAATTTTGTTGCATCTAAGACCATTAGGTACATACACTGCAAAAGTTACCTCTCAAACATTTTTTATTATAATTATTATGTGTAATTTGCCCGACGTGTATTTGCTACGAACATGCATATCCAAATGCCGGACATGGACATTATTTCTTACAAAAGTGACCATGCTTGTGTGTTTTGGGGTTCCAGGCTAAGGGTTTCAGCCTTTTGTATATAAAGGCTAAGGGTTTCACACAAAAAAATCAAAGAAAAGGTATTTACACATTTATATATCAAATTACATAGGTCACATTAACCATATATGGTGCAAAGATATTAAATCATAAGCCTCCGTAGTCTCAAAAATGGATGCCAACCAACCAACCGTGTGCACCTACAATGCACATCACCTTTCTATTGATTGATAAGTGTTTGACGGTGTAAATTTAGCTACGAAATAGATGAAATTACACTATCAATTACAAGACCAATGAAAAAGAGGGGAACATGCACCTCTTAAAACATAATGGTGCACAAAATGGCACACTATCATATTGGTATTGGATTGGTGCTTCGTGACTACATGGGTGTTTGTAGGGGTTGCAAGATGATTCCATCCAGCTCTCTCTCGGCTGAAGAAGCAGAAGGCATGGCTGCCCTGGAAGCAGTCAAATGGGCAAAGGCACTTCAGCTACAACAAGTGTACTTTGAAGGAGATGCCAAAACTATTATCAACTACTTATCCGCCTCTACTATAGCTCGTCAGATTGGATGGCGTACCAAAGGACATTTGGATGACATTCAAGCTCTCACTCTATCTTTTACTTCAGTTTCTTTCTATTATGTACCGCGGGATGTCAACTCAGTTGCGGATGCCCTTGCCTCTCGGGCTAGGGCCTCAACATCTGAAGTTTTATCGACTTCCCCGCCTTCTTTTATTTTCGCTATGTTAAACAATGACTGTGATGTTTCCTTAGAGGCCTTGGCCTC
>MVGT01002718.1:85029-101569 GCA_002174775.1 Macleaya cordata
AAAAAAAAAAAAAACTACTGTCTAATTAAATCATAGTTGGCTTCTGAACATTGGACCACCAGGACCCATCCATCTTTATATCCCCCATCTAAATTTCAGTCAAAATAATAAGGGTTAATTTAACATACCCCCTCAGAATTAATGGCTATTTGAACTTACCCCCTCAAATATCACGTATTTAACTTACCCCCTCGAACTCACGGTTTCCATCCTTTTACCGTTTGAATGCGTATGTGCGTCTCGCACTGACCCATTCATGAACAAAATGCCCATCACGTGCATAACACGTGATTACTTAAGTTTCTAACCTACTACACTTTATGGGTTTAATCCTACGGTTTATCTTACAACTTCAGATTAATGGTTGAGATTAAGCTCATATCATCTTCTTCTTCATCTTTTTCATCAACAATGGCAGTCATGGCTGCCTCTTTTTTTTTCCAGGGAGAGAAAAATAGATGATTTCAAGTGTGAAATCGTTTTCAAAAAAGAGTACTATAAAACATAGGTCTCAGATATAGCCAAATTTAACAATATTTTTTTTCTCTTATGAGGCTTATATCAAATGAAATGTATCATGATCAAACAGATTTGAACATTTTCTGACTACCTAATTCATATCAAAATCGTAACTTACAATGATGAATCAAATCTTAGCAACGTATGTTACTAAAAATAAGAACATTTGAAGAAAAACAGGAATTCATCAAATCCAAGCCCTAATTTACAATGAAGTTCATCACAAAAAGGCTTTAGATCTGAACATTGCTGCTAAACTCATAAAATTAAACAAAAGAGAAATGTGAAAGTGGTGGTTGGCCTACCGTCAAGCCTTTTGTCAATGGCGGAGCCTCTGGAATGCTAGCCACCTGCATCATCCAACCATGTATTTTCCTCTCCTTGAAAAAAGAAGAAGCAGCATGGCTGCCATTGTTGATGAAAAGGATGAAGAAGAAGATGATATGAGCTTAATCTCAACCATTTGATATGAAGTTGTAATATGGACTGTAGGATTAAACCCATAAAGTGTAGTAGGTGATAAACTTAAGTAATCACGTGTTATGCACGTGATGGGCATTTTGGTCATGAATAAGTCCGTGCGAGACGCATATACGCATTCAAACGGTAAAAGAACGAAAATCGTGAGTTTGAGGGGGTTAGTTAAATACGTGATCTTTGCAGAGGGTAAATTCAAATCACCATTAATTGTGAGGGGCATCTTAAATTAACCCAAATAATAATATCGTGGCTTAAACGTCCGAAAACCATTTTTTTTCACACGTCTTAAAAGGGAGTGATCTAATTCGCTTTTCATCCTCAACATTGTGGGTCCCCAACCTTCTAAGTAGGTGTGCGCTGCAGGGCCAGGTCATTACTCACTAGCCCAAGTTTTAAAATGTACAAGGTAAGACATGTTTTTTTTTTTTTTGGTCGAAATCTCAAATATAAGTTTTAAAATTTTACTACAAATTGATGATTAATTGTAAAAAATACTCTATTAACAATAATCATAAAAAAGTAAGTAAGCTTAGGCCCTGCTTGGTACACCGTGAATATTTGTAAATGCAAAAATTCACGATTCTTGTAGGTGCTAATTAAAATTCTATAAATCAGAAAAAAAAAAAAAAATTTAAATTATTTACTTTGTAAGCATATTATAAATCTCACCAAATATTTGTTATTAGATACCCTCATCAATCATCTACAAACACACAATAAATCTTACTGCCTAGTCATCCCACGGTTCTCAAATAATCTCATACCTCTAGTGATTTGAGTCATTTTCAAATTGATGCAAATACCCTCCTAAATAACCTTTGCAGTAAGGTTGATAGTACATTTTGCAGTAAGTGTAGCATCACCCTAAGTAATAATAAGTGGTGCTCCTTGTCCAAGTCATCTTGAAGGCATCGACTTCATGCATTAGAGGCACATGTGTGGCCCTCACCCTAAAAATAGTAAAAATAAAAGAAATAAAAAAATTATTGTGATTTGCATTATCACTTAAAGGAGGGATATTACAACATACCTTATTGCGACATTATAGCAATACACTTTTTAGGGGGGGCCACATAGAAATGATTCAAAGGCTGATTTTCGGTTAGGTTGTCCTCCTCACCATTTAGATCATCATATTCAGGAATCAATAAATTCTAAAACTTCTAACACCTTCAAATCAGCCTATGAAAAATTGGCAAAATTTAAGCATTTTCTTAGACCGTTGATTTCTTTTGATTTCTGATAAACTGTTGATGGGGTTAGAACTTTTACAATGGGTTGATTTTAGGATATTATAATCTGCATGATGAGGAAAACATCCAGCCAAAAAATCAGCCCTTGAATCATTTCTATGCTTGTTCTGCAATAGTGTCGCAAATAAGTTATATTGCAATATCCCTCCTCTATTAATTATTAGTATTGTACCTTGTTTGTGCTTTATTTGTTTTTTCTCCTTGGACACTGCTAGGTGAACATAAATTTTTTTATATTTTTTATGTTTGGGCCAAACATAAATATGGTGGGTGTAATGACCCAAAATAATTTAGTTGACCGATCAATGTCAAGTCGAGTCTAGTCTAACGCTTAGACTTTGAAAACAATTAATTATTAAAATAATTAAGGTTAGTGTTAAAATAATTAAGTCTAGAATTAAATAATGAGATTTTGATTAGAGATTTATTTGAAGATTCTAACCATATGAATGGATAGATCTCGAAAAGTTATTGAATTTCGACTACTCACTCGCGAAAATCAGACATTAAATGATCCCGAACCGAGGCCCGAAACGCGATTTTGACTAGTACCGAATGTAAACTGCGATTTTGACCAATTGTGCTTTATTTAAATATGTATACATATACTATATATGTGTGTGATATACAAAAAAAAAATATCCTTTAAAGTTTATCTTTGGTGTACACAATTTAGTGTGTGTGTGTCATGTATCAAAGTGTTCCTCTTGTAAGTATCTTTTACAAAGTTCATTTTGATTATATCCTCAAACCCACCGTATGGAGCTAACTAAAGGAAAGAGAGAGACCTCTCTTATACCAAAACAGATCAGTAGAGAGTGAGAGAGAGAGAGAGGAACCGTGAGGGAGAGAAGCCGAGAGTGAGTGAGAGAGGCAGATCGAGAGAGAGAGCTGCGGGAGGGAAGAAGGAGGAAGAAGAAGGAGACAGCAGCAGCAGCTGCTGCTGTCCCTGCCGGAAGTGGAGCAACTGCTGCCGCCGGCAGCAGCTGCCAACCAGCAGAAGAAAAAAAGAAGAAGAAGAAGAAAAAGAAGAAGAAGAATAAGGAAGAAGGAGGAAAAAGGAGAAGAAGAAGAGAGGAAGAGAGGGTGCTCCTTGGGTAAGATTTTCTCACCCATTTCACTCCCATTTTAGCTGAATTTCTGAGTTAATAACTTAGGTTTTTTGTTATTCAACATGCATGCTAGTGTAGATGTTGGTATTTTAGAGCTTAATAGTGGAAGAGGGGATGAGATGGGCTAATATTTTTCTGTTAAGATGAGAAATCAGCACCCTAATATTGTAGATCTTGAAATTTTTGTGATGTAAATTGGGATTTTTAGAAGAAAAATGAAATTTTGTTATGCATTGAAATTGTTAGATGGATGGGTTGAAGATTTGATGTGAAAATATGGGTTTTTATGATCTAATTTCCCCCATTTTGATGCATGCAAGTAGAGACTTAAATTTGATGAGATTATGGTGATTTCTCTTTGTATAGCTTGTGAATGATGATAGAAAAGAAATTTTACGTTCAAGAGAAATAAATTAGATGGTGGAATCTATAGTATAGAGATGATTTCCTTTAGGTTCATACTAAAGATGGTGCTTGGTTGTGATGAATGTAAAAATCTTACATTGTTTTAGTGGATAATAATTTCTAAAAACTAGGATGAAGTTGGGGATTTTTGATGGTCCCAATGGAACCTTGAGTTGGGTCTAGAAATTTGATGATGATGGTATGTGTGAAATTTTGAAGATTCATATGAAATTTAGCTTGATGATAGTGGATTATGAATCTAAGTTGTTTTAGATGGAACTAGCATGTTGAAGACTACGGAGATCAATCTTAAACTGAAGATAAGATTTATGGGATAAGTGGTCTTTTTGTGCTATTTTTGAGGAATTCTATTTCATTAGAAGAGCAACGATGAGGTTCGCCTCATTTGAGGCTCTATGTGATATCCTATCTTATCTTTCGGTAGAAATGGGTTGTTTAGAGACGTTTGAAGTAGGAGTAGTACTAATCCTACTAACTGTTGGGGTTTAGAGTAGTACTCTAAGTCGTTGATGTTTCTTGATTTTAAATTCTTGTTGTTCCTCTTTTTCTATTTGATTTTTGGTTCTAAGTACTAGAACCTAATTCTATCTTTTGTTTCTTTGTCCAGCTGGTGAGCTGGGTGTTGATGATTCTCTGGGTGAGGAGGATCAGTTCCTGTACCGCTAGAGGTAAGTGGTCAATTCATCTTAATAGCACCCAACCTCTTAAATGCATGTTTCGAACTGTTATATATGTACTTTTATATGCAAAGCATGGCATGAAATTTATGGATAACTACAAACTGATGTTATGAAGAAAACATTGAGAAACTGGTTTAAAATATGGAAATATGCATGCTTGACTTCATATCATGTTTGTGAAATGTTTCTCTCAAATTGTGAACAAATACGACTTCAATTTTACTATCACAGTTTATGTGGGTGAAAAGATGGTTATGTTGGAAAACCATGTTTAATGTATTGAAAACCTTTGGAAGAGACAAAAATCTGTTTATTCGAATGTTTTCTCGATGTGAAGCCCAACTTTGAAAATGCGATAAAAAGGAATTTCTTTCGTGACTGCCTAAAGACGGTAGTGGCGTCTCACTACCGGGCTTGATAGGGTTCACGACGACACGGAGAACCGTGTATGCCTTAGGTGGACTGGTGCCTATGTTACTTCTGCTCAGATTCCCGCCCGAGTGATCTGTGTGTTGGCCACCAGGGATCCTCACCCTTACGAGGGTGGGTGAGTTAGTTTGCCAGGTCCCGCAGACTTGGGTGCGTGGGTTGGCCTGCCAGGGATCCTCACCCATACGGGGGTGGGTGAGTTGGTTTGCCATGGTCCCGCACCCTATGGGTGAGTGTGTTTGGCTTGCCAGGGATCCTCACCCTTACGAGGGTGGGTGAGTTGGTTTGCTATGGTCCCTCATCCTTAGGGTCAGTTACACTTGTTGTGTGTAGTTTTCAAAAGAGAAGAAATTTCAAAAGAGGATTTCTACAAAAGGACTTTGGTTTTCAAAAGGGTTCTTCCAAAATAGTTTTCGAACTTTAACTTAAAAGACACACAACCTATATATATACTACTATATATTATCACTAAAGTGAGCTTGTGAAAGGTTGAGAACTTTCTACAAGGATGGTGGATCATGCTTATCCGGATGTGGTACACCATCTGAGACTTTGCTAGGTGTTTGTGTCTTCAGGGCGGAATGGGACGTCAGGGAGACAGGTACATCTAGGGAAGTCTAGGAAGTCACGATTATTTCCTGGTAAACCATGTTTGTTGGTGGTGTTGAGTAACTAGTTTAGCTGAGATTCGTATGCCTACCCGATGGGTGTTAGACGCGGGGGAAGGTTGTCGAGGAACCTTCTCTGGATTAGTTGGGGGCCCTTGTCTAGTCTGCAGTCGTCAAATTGTTGCACTTGGTATTGATCTTAATATAATTCTGACTGGGGTAACCCGGTCGTGTTCCTTGGCTATACTAGTAGAAGTACACTGCTATTGTTTGTATATGTATATGCAGGATTTTCTTTGATGTTTCAATCAACTATATAATATGCATTGCTTTTATAAATGCTTTTGAGCTGTTGTCGGATTAATCGCTGCATGTGATGGTATTAGGATGGTTGATTTACCTACTGAGTTTCTCACCCAATTGTTTTCGTGGTTTTACAGTTGACGTTTGAGGATCGAGATAGGATCCTTAGTGGTGCTGTGACAAGGTTCTTGGCGAGGGATTCCTGGTTTTAGGTTTGATGTAGGTTTCCCTCTCGTCAGTCACAGTGGACGTTTTACTATGTCTAATCCTCTTACTTGAGACTTATGTTTTATGGCTCAGTTGTGAGTCTGATGTTACTTTTATTTTATATGAATACAACTTCTATTTTATCTTTCTCACTATATATATATTTTGACAGGAAACAACAAACGTAACTATATATCATATCACAATTATATCCATGTTAAGTGAGAAATTTGAATGTCGTAGTTGTTTGCAGGTTCTCCTGGTCCTACATCGTTGGGATTTCAGTTGAGTTGAAAGAATAGAAATGGGTGGCAAATTTTTAGTGCATACTCTTTGTTTAAATTTACTTCCGCTGCATATTTCTTGTATGCACTGTGTTTATTAGGTGACAAAAGGTCCAGTTTACAGGGGAGACTCTACCGGATTTGAGTCTCGTTGTAGACTGATGGTAATGTCCCTTGTTTTGGGGTACGGGGCGTTACAGTGGGGCCCACATGACAACGATCTAAAGGCTGATATTTTGTGAGTATATTCTCCTCACCATGTAGATCATCTTTACAAAAAATCAGCTAATTTTAAAATTATTAACACCCCCAAAAATTGATTGAAAGTTGATTAAAAATCAATGGTGAGAAATAAACGGTGGAAGAATTCCATCTAATTTTTTTATGAGGTTATAAGTCATAGAATGAGATGATTTTTTGTGGAGATGGTTTACATAGTGAGGAGAACATACTCACAAAATATCAGCCCTTGGATCGTAGTCATGTGGGCCCCACCATATTTATGTTTGGCCCAAACATTAAAAAATTTATGTTAGCTTTTTCCTTTCTCCTTTTAGCTTTTCTTTTTCTTCCACTATCACCTTTAATGGAGCTGAGTTACATCAACAAATACATAATGCCTTTAATGGAGTGGGATATGTCCACAAATGCCTAATGCCTTTCAATTTTTTTTTTTAATACTAAACACAATAAGATTAAAATCAAACACGATCATAGTCTGACTCTAACGAGTCTACAGAAAGCTGAGAAATAGAAACTACATTACTATTACATAACCAAGTCTTTGGAGCATTAAGCTGTCTCCCTCCTTTTACAAGATGATTAGCTATACTATAATCAGTACACGGATGATACTTAACTGTAATATTATGTAAACTATTAACATAAACCATAGCTTCTTCCAAAAGATGATGATTTCTCCAATGCATAGTTTTTAATAGACCTGTACCCCAGTTCAAAAGAGATCTATTATCTGTGTGAACAGCAACATTAGACAGCCCCAGTTCCTTGCACGACTTAAGAGCTTCTATAGCACCCAAAAAACCTCCTTCTTCTGTATTCAAACATTGAGCTAAGAGAGCTCTGGTTCCTCTACAGATTCCTGCCAGATTAGAAAGAGAGATACCAATACCAAATTGATTAGACTTGACTGAATAAAAACATTTTAATGTCATAATCCATGTAGCAGATTCATCTTGATTAGAAAATTGGTGAACTTCCCGCTGATGATAAAGTAAACCATTTGTATTAGGCACTACTTGTCTCCTTTCCTGCTTCAACTTATAGAATTCCACATCCTGTTGAATATCCTTTGTTGTATTCATAGGGTTAGGATCTTTTTTTTCAAAAACAGTTCTACATCTCACTTTCCAAATGTGCCACATCACAAAAACACAATAATCCTTCCAATTAAAATGAAATTCATTCCATGAGTATGTCATCCTATCTCCATAAGATAAAAATTCCTTGAGGCTGTGAATAGAGAGAAAATATATCCTAAGACCACAAGGCAGAGAGAACCAAATAGATCTAGCAAAACAACACTCAAAAAACAGATGAGAAACTGATTCAACCTTCACCTTACACAAATGACACATTGAATCAATGTTAGAAAGGATAGTAGCTATACTTCCTCCCAAAGGAAGGATATCATGAGCACATTTCAAAATAAATATTTTCAATTTGGGATAGACATTTAAAGACCAGATAGTAGACCACAAATCCTTATCTATATTAGCATCAGAAGGTATCAAAGCATTATAGAGAGATCTAACAGAAAAAACCCCATTTTTACTCAAATTCCATTTAAAAGTGTCTCTTCCTGAATTAGGGATTTTCATCTTCAAAACACTTAACATTATTATCAAAACATAAATCAAGCATTTCAGAATTTCAATCCAAAGAACCAGGCTTAAAAAGGGACTGAACAAGATTTATGTCAAACAATTGTATCAGATCAGGCTTATGTATTGGTATTTGACATTCAGCAATCCAGATATCATTCCAAATATTAATATCAAAGCCATTCCTAACATCCCATATACCATAATCTTTAATTAAAGCCAACCCTTTTTTAATACCCTTCCATAACCAAGAACAGCTGAGATTATTCTTAGAATTCATAGCATTAGAGTTAGGAAAATACTTCATTTTCAGAATAGTACCCCAAAGTCTGTCATCAATCTCCAACCTATTTTAGAAAGAAGAGCACTATTCATTTTATCAATATTCCTAAAACCTAAACCTCCCATCTGCTTAGGTTTACAAAAAGATGACCAAGCTTTAAGATAAACACCCTTATTGCTACTCTGTAGCTTTCCCCACCAAAAATCTCGTTGCAAGTTAGAAATTTTCTTTAAAATTATTTTTGGAATTTGAAAGACACCTATTTGAAAATTAGAGACAGATTCCATTATACTTTTGACTAGAACAGTTTTCCCAGCAGGGGTAAGAAGTTTACCCTTCCAACCTTGCAGTCCAGATTTAACTTTGTCAAGGATTGGATCAAAATAACCCACTTTTGACCTAGAAGTAAATAAGGGAACTCCCAGATGCTTATCATTTAAACCTATATATCTCACCTTAAGAATTGTCCTAAGCATTTTACAATGTTTATTGCGAAGATTTTTACTAAAAAAAACACCTGATTTTTAAAAATTAATAAGCTGACCAGAAGCTAAACTAAAAGAACTCAAAATGTGAAGAAGATTCCTACATTCTAATAAAGAAGCTCTGCAAAAAATTAAGCAGTCATCAGCAAAAAGCAAATGAGAAATAGAAGGACAATTCCTAGTCACCTTAATACCATAAATCACACCCTTGGTTTCAGCTTCTAAAATTGTTCTAGAAAGGCCTTCCATACAAAGAATAAAAAGATACTGGGACAGAGGATCCCTTTGTCTTAAACCCCTAGAAGGTTTAAAAAAAATTCCAGGAACACCATTAAGAAGAACTGTTGAAGTAGTAGCACTAACACATTCCTTCACCAAATCACACCAATCTAGGCTAAATCCCATTTTAATCATGATCTCCCTCAAGTAGTCCCACTTAACTCTATCAAAAGCTTTAGCCATATCTAATTTAACGCCCATAAGACCTGTTTTGCCTTATTTTTTCCTCATAGTATGAATCAATTCATGAGCAATAATTATATTATCAGTAATTTGTCACCTAGGGATAAAAGTAGATTGATAGGGAGATATTAATTTATGAAGAAGAGGTTTTAATCTATTAGCAAGAATCTTAGAAATGATTTTATATGTAGTGTTACAAAGACTAATAGGGCGAAAATCAGAAGGACTAACTGGATTAGGAATTTTTGGGATCAAAGATATAAAAGTTTGATTCAGTTGTTTGCATATAAACTTTGAAGAGAATAAACTTTGTACCATATCTACCACTTCATGTCCTACAGTATCCCAATTATGATGATAAAATATAGCTAGAAACCCATCTGGACCAGAAGATTTATTAATAGGCATGGCAAACACTACTAATCTAATCTCCTCCTCAGAAGGGATAGTAATAAGAGCTTCATTGTCTCTAGCAGTTATACTAGTAGGAATTAAATCAGTAATATCATTAAAACAAGCATTAGAAGAAGTAGTAGACATTGAAACAAAATGATCAGTATGGCAAGCAGCAATAGCATTTTGATCATCTAACCAGACACCATTAGAGTTTTTCAACATATTAATATTACATATTTTATTCCTATTTCTAGCCAGAGCATGAAAATAGGCAGTATTTCTATCTCCCAAATTAACCTCTTGTTCACCAGCCTTAATTTTCCAAAACATTTCCTCCCTATCAAACCATATTTCAAGATCCTTTGCCAGAAGCCTAAGCTCATTACTAAAAAGAGAAGAATTATGTTTTGAATAGAGAAAATTAATCTTTTCCTTAATCTGAATAATATTCTGATGAATATCCCCAAAATGAGATTTATTCCAAGTTCTAAGCTCCGATTTAACTTTAGTAAGCTTGCAATTCGATTTATAACCTGGGGACCCATGCTGAAATTGATTCCAAGATTGAGAAATAACATCATGACAAGTAATATCCTCTAACCACACACCAAGGAACTTGAAAGGTTTAGGACCAGAATTTATTAAAGATTCAGTAGACATGAATATGGGGGAATGATCTGATCCCAGAGGAGGCATATGTTTCAGCCTAGCATTAGGATACATATCAATCCATTCCAGATTAGAAACAGCCCTATCAAGTCTCTCCTCCACTAAACCGCATCCTTCTCTATGATTCGACCAAGTAAAAGGATGACCTTCAAAACCTAAATCCAACAAGCTCCCAATATTCATAATATTTAAAAAATCATCTGCCTCAGCCTGAAAAAAAGGCTTCTTACCTTTTTTTCTGCCGGATTAAGAACCACATTAAAATCACCTATCACAAGCCAAGGTTCAGAGACCTGATTAGCCATCTTAGACAGAAAACTCCAGGAATCCAATTTTTACCCCTATAAGGACTACCATAAACACAAGACGAAATCCACTCTTTGTTATCAGTATGATTGACAATTAAAGCATCAATTTGGTGTTTATTATAGTGCATTATATCTAAATCACAGGAATCATTCCAAGCTAAGGCTAGACCCCCAGCTTTACCTATAGGAGAGACAAGAACCTAGGAAGTGAATTTCATTTTAGAAAGAATTTTTTCCATATAAACATCTTTTTTCTTTGTTTCAGAGAGAAAAAGCACATCAGGACTAAGATCCTTAACCATATGAAACAACAGATTCTTAGTAAACCTTTTCCCTACCCCTTGACAGTTCCAAGAAAGAATCTTCATGTAGAGATTAAACTCAGCCCAATTCCAGAGATAGAAAAGCAGTAGAAATTGACTTCTAATATCTGAACATCCAAAATTAAGAGAATCAAACGCGACGAGTATAGATACCTGAGCAAGGTAGATGAATCCGGATCTATGTTGTCCTTTTGTCTGATTGTAAGATGATCTGAAATGTGAGTCAGTTCATCTCCCCCATCAATCGTCTCAACTGGAAAAGCCCTTTCAGTTCTCAGATTTGGAGACGACACAGTATCTGAAAGATCCCACTTCTCAATCGCCTCAACAGAAGTTATCGCTGGACAAAGTAGTTCGAAATCCTCTTCTAAAAAGATTAGGCTAGTCGAAGTTGACTGATTTTCTTCCAACCCCCTATTTAGATTTATACCCATAAGATCTCCTCTTTTCGACTTTCTCTTGTTAGTATTAATCTTCAGGAGATCAGTTGACTTCCTCTTCCCTTTTACCTCAGACAAGATGGCTTCTTTATCAATCACAGCTTCAAGAGTCGAATCCAACTGATTTTGAGTTATTAAAGAGGAATTCGTAAACTTTTCAGCAATTGGAGTAAGGAATTGCCAAGGGAGTTTGATCGGTGTTGGCTTTGGGATGAGATATGCATAACTTGAGTTTGAAGCTATGGCAAAGGGCTGATCTTTTTGGGAATTTGATGGGATAGAGTTAAACTGGGTAGAGGTCGATGGACGGTTCGGATCTGACGGATGTGCAAAGTGGTAAGTTGGGTGAGGAAATGGACCCTGGGTAAAAAAATTAGGAAATGATCCAGCTTGGGCTTGCGGATCTGGGTTAGAAGAGGGTAAAGCTGACCCACCTTGGCCTTCCTTAGTACTGAATTTAGGCACTTTTTGTTTCTTCTTGTAACTTCTTCGATGTATCACTTGAGTAGGTTTTGACTTATGATTTTGAGAATTAATCTGCTCACCTGCTTCTTGAAGAGGAATATCAACAAACACCTCCTCAGTGGTGGGGACGAGATTTATATCATCTTGAACTGGCATAGCCTGGCCCTGCTGAGTGTTTAAACAGAGAGGAGATTTAGGTTGACCCTCCTCTTGAACAACTGCTATTTCCATGTTCTCTACCTCATTCAAATGCAGATTTTCTTCCATTCCTTTGGGGGCAGGTGTTCGGTCCATGATCCATGACTCTACAATACTCACATAGAGTCCATGGTAATACTTCATATGTAAAGCCTATCCAAGTTTTTCCTGATTCTTCATCCACTGTCACCTCTGTCCCTAGAGGTAGTTGTTGATTCACCTGAATGCAAATGAGAGCACAAACATTTTCTTCAGCAAAATAAACTCCAATTGGGTTATACAAACCCACAATTTCTCCTATTGATCCCGCCAACGATCGAAGAGCCGGTTTTGTCATAAAACTCGTCGGAACCTTTCTGAACTGAACCCAAAAGAATTCTTCTTCCAATCGAACCATTGTTCTTAGTGAAAACCCTCTAAGTGGGACCACTTTCATTGCCCACAAAAAACCATTAATCAACCAAGGACCTGCGGTCTTTATAGCAACAAACCCCCTGTGAGTTTGGAGTTTAAAAAAGAAAGTATTTGCAACGAAGATCAAATTGCAAGTGTTTTTTTGGTATGTTATTGGGTTGTTTGTTGGCCTGATTTATATTCGCTTTGGGTATTCCTTTGTTGGGTGTTTGTGTTCTTCTTGTAATACTTTTGTACATTTACCTATCAAAACCAAAGACTGGTTGTAGTGAGAGACGATGAAGATTGTAGAGACACGGACAAAAACAGCGCTGCTGTTTGGCCCGACCATATTACAAAACAAATGCCAGATTCTTATGTGGCATGGTGGGTCCCACTGCCACATAAGTTGAAAACCCCCTCATAACATTTTTGGGAGGAGAAAAGTGGTAGGTCCCACCCTGCCACATAAGTATCTGGCATTTGTTTTGTAACATGGGTGGGCCAAAAAGTTTTATTGGGATAAAAATTGGTATTTGATCTTTTCTTTTGTTTTTATAAAGTAATCATAATTCATTTAAGTGGCCTTTCTTTTTCTTTTCTTTTTTAAAAAAATTCAAGTTAGTGGGAAGAAAAAAGTAGATATGTTTGAAGACTTTATTTGTTTTGAAAAAGTTAAGTTCGAGTGGGAACCGATGTGGACAGCCACGTATCTCTTCCACGTCGGTGGGTAACTCAAGGGGGTGGAAAAACCGGGTGAGCGTAGAAGGCCTCATTTAGTTATGAGCAAGCAAATTTGTCTCTTGAATTTTGATTTTATTCTTAATTCCTTCCCTATCCTCTAACGTGTCAGTGCTTATTATGGAACACTCAGTTTGAGATTGGAACCAATTATATCCCGTTCTTGATTTATATATATTTAGGTATAGAACACACAGGAATGCCTTGTATTAATATGTACCTAATATGGTTAGGATTCAAGCATTTAAATTAACTTGAATTAAATTAGAACCAATATTGATTTAAATTTTTCTTATTTAGACATGTTATGAGACACGATTTATGTAGAGCTCATGATCTAACACCTGATACCATCTTAATACAACAATGCATAAGTTATGTACTAAGTATTTTTATACAGTTAAGTTTTAGATAACCAAACTCAAAATAAAAAGTTGTTACGAACTCCAAACTAAAAAGAAATAAAATAAAAAAATAAATAGGATAATTGGATTAATTCGAGGAAATCCAAACCTCCATTTGATTACTTCGATAGCATGTTTGGATTGCAGGAATGGAATCACATTCCTGGGAATGTGATTCCAAGCTTGTGTTTGGTTCGCGGAATCAGGCTAGAATCACATTCTAAGGAATGTGAGATTCCCCCATTTAGGGGGAATTGCAATCCCGTGGGAGGAGGTGGGATTGTCATTCCCATTCCCCCAGAATCAATTATGATATTTTTTTATGATAATCTTACCCTTACATATTTTTATTATTTACAAATACAATCCCAAACCATGTTTAGACACTTCAAGCTATTTTTTCTTTTTCTTTTTCTTTTTCCTAATCGTGACTTCTTTCTAGAAGAGAGAAAAATAAATAAAAGAAGAGAATAAGATCGACGGATTTCCATTTGAGACATTCAACGAGTATGCGTTTCAATATAACTCCATGATTAAAATAGTAAATAAGCTAATATATATGAGTTATGAAAAATATGAATTGATTTTTATTTTTTGATAAAGAATTAATTTTTTGTTTCAATGCTTGTTATGAAAAATATGAATTATTATTTTGTTTCCATGTTTGTTTTTAATAGTATATATTTAGACGGGGTATAAGGGAAAAATTAGCCTTTTTTCGGATTCCTATTTATGCATGAACCAAACACTGGAATAAGAATGTGGCAAGAATCATATTGCTATTCCTAGTTGAACCAAACATAAAATAAGGGAATGTCATTCCCAGGAATAGCATTCCAGGACTGTGATTCCCAGGAATGTGATTCCATTCCCGCGATCCAAACATGGCACGAGTGTAATCTTACTCCCAATAACACATCAGTGTTCCAAACAAATATTCTTCTCTCTTTTTTTATTTATCTTTTAACTCTTTAAATAGAGTTGTGAAATACTACACCACTTCCCACGTATAAAGAGTAGCAAAAAAATAGGTGCAAGACTCCTACTACTAACAAACTACTACTTGACTAAATCAACTAAAATATCTTAAACCTATTATCCCTAAAAAATAACAACTACTCACACTACACAATTACACTTTAAAAATAAAACTAACTAATTCTAAGTTCTACAATAATTAAATAAATACAAAAGTAATATTAAAATTAGTCACATAACAAACCATCCCCCTTAAAAACAACCTTGTCCTCAAGGTTGTGCTTGAGAGAAACTCTTTAGAACATTTCGATTTTTTGATTCGACCACGAACCTTTCTAACATAATTGCTGCACCAAAATTTCTCCAAAAAATAATTTTTTAACACACCTATAATGTGCAAGAAAAACACCAACTGAATACTGTAATATTTTTGCGTGCTCATAATTGTGACTTTTTCCTCTTCATCGTGCTCCATAAAATTGGAAAGAAATCGACAAGATCATAGGATACTAGACTTTTGATTTTTGTTCGTACCGTTTCCTCCTTTTCTTCTCTCATAGATTCATTGTACACTGCAAGGGCTTGAGATTTAGCCAAAAAGTTCTCAATTTTCTCCTGCAAATTTTTTACCAACCTGATCAACTCTTCTGCATCTTCTTTGCACAAACTCACCATTTTTTTTTTTGTGATGAAGATCCACTGATGATTGCCACAATCCGAAGATCGACAGCTCTGATACCAATGTTACGAACTCCAAACTAAAAAGAAATAAAATAAAAAAATAAATAGGATAATTGGATTAATTCGAGGAAATCCAAACCTCCATTTGATTACTTCGAGTGTAATCTTACTCCCAATAACACATCAGTGTTCCAAACAAATATTCTTCTCTCTTTTTTTATTTATCTTTTAACCCTTTAAATAGAGTTGTGAAATACTACACCACTTCCCACGTATAAAGAGTAGCACCAAAATAGGTGCAAGACTCCTACTACTAACAAACTACTACTTGACTAAATCAACTAAAATATCTTAAACCTATTATCCCTAAAAAATAGCAACTACTCACACTACACAATTACACTTTAAAAATAAAACTAACTAATTCTAAGTTCTACAATAATTAAATAAATACAAAAGTAATATTAAAATTAGTCACATAACAAAAGTACCCAGTTGCCTAACGTCATCAGAATCAGATGTCAGTAATTAGTTCCAGAACCAGAACCAGAACCGGAAAAAAAAAAAAAAATTAGAGATTCTTGGCTTGCTGCCTTTGCCACTACTATCTTTACCTTGCTACCTTTTCCTCCTTCCTTAAGAAGACTCTTGGCTTTAATTGGTGATCTAAGAGGGAGTCCCGAATTCTTCTTCTTCTTCTTCATTTCAGACCAGTACTGTTTTCAATATCTTAATTTGCTAGCTTGAGACCCATAATGGATATTGTGTCCCCTGTCATCGACATCTTCTCTCGGTGATTGTTGTGCTCCCCCATGCAACTTATCTCTGCAAACTCGAAGAAAATTTGATTTCTTTGAATACTTCACTCGATAAATTGAAGAGCCAAGCCAAAGAGACGACGTTAAGGGAAGGGTCGATATTGTAAAATCTATTATATTCATGTACTAACAATCATGCGGAAATAATACATGAATTAAGGATCTTGATAATCATGCTAACCACATTAATTAATTAAGGAGACATACCTTAGATCGCGTATCCAAAATCATCTCAAAGCATTGAAACTAATAGGGTGATCGTTTTACGTCTCTACCCATAACACACCATTGAACTTGAGAGGTGAGTGCAAAACTGATGGAGGGTTTTAGGCACTAGAATTGGGTGAGAGT
>MVGT01002718.1:114968-208157 GCA_002174775.1 Macleaya cordata
GCATGAGAAAGAGTTTGACGCTTCCACCCAGAGAGTTTTGTTGCAAATTTCTTAAGAAGGAAATCAAAAGACCTGTTAACATGCTTAGGCTGCAATAAAAAATTCCCAAGATACTTGTCAGTACTGTACATCTCCTTAACACCTAGAGAATTTGCAATGAATTGCTTAGAGGCAGGAGGAGTGGCTTTGCTGAAGTAAATAGAAGACTTGTGGAAATTAATTAGTTGGCCTGACCAGCTTGAGTAAAGGGCAAGAAGCTGTTTTAGATTGTCAACAGAACAAACATTAACCTTTCCAAAGAAAAAGAGATCATCAGCATATAGAAGATGGGAAATGGTTGGTGCAAAACTATTCAGACGAACCCCAAAATAGAGATTAGTCCTCTCATAGTTCTTAACAAGCCTAGTCAAAGTCTCAGAGCAGATGATAAACAAAAAGGGTGAGAGTGGGCAGCCCTGTCTCAACCCCCTTCCACCTAGAAAAAAACCTTGGGGACAACCATTAACGAGTATCGAAAAGGAAGTAGAGGACACACAAAGCATTATCAGATCTAAAATTTTTCCCCTAAAACCAAAATTGAGAAGAACATGACGCAGGAAATCCCAATTAATCCTATCATACGCTTTAGCCATATCTATCTTCAATGCAAAATAACCATCTTTAGACATGGATTTATTCATAAAATGAAGTAGTTCCTGAGCAATAATAACATTATCACTGATCTGTCTATGAGGCACAAATGCATTTTGCTCAGAGGAGATAAGGTCACACAAGAAAGGCCTAAGTCGCTTTGTAATCAGTTTTGTAACAATCTTATAAAGAACATTACAAAGAGAAATCGGTCTGAAATCTACAGGATTAGACGGATTTTGACACTTAGGAATCAGAGCTAAGTAGGTATGATTGAACATGGATGGAAAAGATATAGAAGAAAAAATATTTTGAATTTGTAACGTTACCTCTTCGCCAACAGTCGACCAACATCTCTTAAAAAATAAGGCTGAATAACCATCGGGTCCTGGTGCTTTAAAAGAGCCCATATCCTTGAGAGTATCAAGAATTTCATCTCTGGTTGGAATCTTACCCAGTAAATCATTGGTTCTCTGATCAATAGGATGAGAGGTAATGTTGAAAGTAGGGGGAATGTGTGCAACTGGTTCAGCAGAAAAGGCTTTGGTAAAATGAGCCGTGAGGCAGTTAGAGATAAGCTTAGGATTAGAAGTCCATGAGCCATTATCAAGTCGCAAGCTATGAATATGATTTTTCCTCCGTCTATTTAAAACAGAAATGTGGAAGAATTTGGTGTTTCTGTCACCCTCCCTTATCCAAGTGTTTCTGGCACGTTGCCGCCAAAACACCTCTTCCATCTTCAGAAGTGTGTCTAACTCTGAGGCAAGGTCTGCTTCCTCACGAAGAGAATCAAGTGTAGGTGTACGGGATTGGGCATTCAGTAAATTAGCTTTAATTTCTGAGATTTTGTTGAACAAGTGTCCCACCTTAATCTTACACCATTTCTGTAATAAAAGAGAGCAAGAATGTAACTTTGAACTACATACGCCATGTTGGGCATCCCAAAATTGCTTGAAATCAGATTGAAAATCAGCATGATGTAACCAGGCAGCTTCAAAACGGAAA
Source organism: Macleaya cordata (assembly GCA_002174775.1). Lineage (NCBI taxonomy): Eukaryota > Viridiplantae > Streptophyta > Magnoliopsida > Ranunculales > Papaveraceae > Macleaya > Macleaya cordata. The sequence continues at coordinate 116,604 of MVGT01002718.1, forward strand.
GGAGGTTTGCCTAACCATCTACATCTTTGAGTATTTAGGAGAATGGGCGCATGGTCACTACGAATTCTAGGAAGATGGCAAACAGCAGCCCGCGGAAACAAAAGACGCCAAGATGTGGAGACTAGAGCACGATCAAGCCGTTCATAAATTGTGAACCCGGAAGCTCTCTTATTAGACCAGGTATAAGCCGGGCCAGAATAACCCAGATCAATTAGATCACAATGATTGATCATATTGATAAACGGTTGGTTTGCAGCACGATTAAAACCAGTTCCTCCCCATTTTTCATTAGAAGAGACAATAGCATTGAAATCCCCCACACAACACCACGGGTCAGTCTTATCTACACCAAAATCAGAGATAGATTGCCAAAACATAGGTTGCTCAGATTTCCTAGGGGGAGCATACACACAAATTAGATCCCACTCTGGTTTGTCAGGCGTTGCTTCAATATGTAGGTGAATCAGATGTTTTGAACTGAAAACAACACTGGCAACCACATCATCATTCCAAAGAATCCAAAGTCCACCACTCAAACCATCAGAGGCAACAAAAAAATGATTTGGGTAATCAAAAGTAGAGATACGATTAGCAGAGGCAGAAGTAGAAAGCATGGTTTCGGACAAGAAAACTATGGCTGGTTTAGATGCCCGGAGGAACGATCTGAGAGCACGGATTGTCGGTTCGTTCCCCAAACCCCGACAATTCCAAGAGAAAACTAACATTGTTCGTGCGGCTTTTTGGGTGCAGCCGCCACGACCCTATCAGATACAGAGGAAAAGGAAGAAGAAGGGGAAGAGGGATGAGGTTTCTTCAATGGAGGTGCTGACTCTATAAGCTCAATTCCAACTCTTTTCATAGGCAAAGAAGTTGACTGAATGGGAAAAGAAAGGTGCCTAGACCGAGCAAGTTTCTTGATGTCAACCTTATGGGAGTGTCTAGGTTTAAAAGTCGGAGTTGAACAGAAAGGTGGCGAAAGATTGAGGGATACATGAGAAGGGGAAATAACATAGTGATGTTCAAAAGTAGGAACAGAATTAAAAAGAGTTAACGTTGTAGATCCCAAATGGTCTATAACAGAATGAAGATTTGACGTGGAAGAAACAGTCAAGGATTGTGGGGATATGGGAGCGAAAGTGGGTGCCGTCATAGGGGAAAGAGGTGGAGATGGGGCGGGAAAAAAGGGAGTACATGCCTGTTTTTTCTCAAGGTGGGTCCTGTAACGGATAACAAGATCAGATATAGCAGCACTGGGATGACGTGGGCTAGATGGGGCCGTAACGGCTAACTCATGGCGAGATTCATGGGGTGGTGGAGCAGTAACTGCATTGACAGGTGGCACTATTGGAGACTTACCGGAAATCACCCCGGTGCCTACCGGAGGTAGGTCTCGCTTTGACCGAAACTCTGCTTTAATGGAGTCATCATACCGTGGGGAAAAGCTCTCCATGGTTTCAGCTTGAAGAGAGTCAGGTATAACCTCTGCAATAACTTCCCTTATGGATGATTTAAGAGGACATTGTTTTATAAAGTGCCCTATAACACCACAGTAGTAACAAAACTTGGTAAGTTTTTCATACTTAATAAGCACTTCACAGGTCTTACCATCATCAAGGTCAACCGCAACCGAACGAGGGAGAGATTCAGAGATATTAAGTTCAATTCGAGCTCTAGCATAGCGCCCCCAATTTAAACTGTCATCATCCTTAATGGGTTTGGTAAGACCAACAGAAGAAGCAACCTTGAATACTGCAGAGGGAGTTAAATAGTCAATAGGGAGGCCATAGAATTGGACCCAAAAAAATGCTTTAGTGAAAAGATATTCAGACGGTAGTTTGTTATGCTCGCATCGCTCAATCACCATAAGATCATCATTCAAACACCGCCACATCATCATCACATCCTTTCTTCACATTAGCATTGGAGAAGGTTTTTTAAAGAGAATGTCTATTTATCCTACGTAGCAGTCTTATTTTACCACATTCACATTAGCATTGGAGATGCTCTAAGTAGGGGAGATTTTTTTAGCACATTTTTCGGGGTGGTTTTGTCTTGTACTAGTTGTGGAGTTTGCATAGACTTCATGGAGCGCGATTTTTTTATAGAGATGTTGTCCTCACTATGTACATCATCATCACCAAAACATATATTATTCTAAGAATTCTAATCCACCCATCATAAGTCTCTTGAAAATTTGATGGTGATTTATATATATATATATATATATATATATGTGATCCATTTTACAGTCAAAATTTTAATTTTGAATTAAAGAGTGCGCTGTGCTTAGGGTGGTATTGACAGGTCTACAACCTTGTTAGCAATCACTCAAATTATTCGCGTTTAATACTTGTACTTTTTCGTATTTCTGAATAATGTTTAATACTTCCGTCCAAACGAAACCTAATCAATTATACACAAATTTTTTAGCTAAAACATTTAAAACACGTTTTAACTGAATTGCCGAATGAAATGGGTGAAAAAGACTCCTACTCTATTTAATGATTATAGGACTTTCAATACAAAAAAATAAAAATAAAAACGAAACCCTAGCTAATTACCTAAGGACCCTTCTTTATTTTCTCTCTTTATCTATAAGGACCCTAATTCTCTCAATTTCTCTCTTCATTTGGCACATTCGGAACTCCATGAAGCATCTAGAAGACTTGGTATATTGTCAAATTTTTACTGCCAAATTTCTATATGTAAAAAGTATTAAACACGAACTAACTCTAAATCGAATATTTCTCGTACGACGAATGATTGACCGAATGTTAGACTGTATTACAATTCTTATGAACCGAATAATACTCGTACTTGTGCCGTCCCGAATTTTAGCGGTATGCCGAATTGCTAACAAGGGTCTACAACTCTACATGCATATGAATAATAAGAGAACCAGCATGTTTTGAAAAGAGATCTAGTAATTAAGGTTTTAACGAGCCGGCCAGCCGCCCCCACACACGTGTAAGTTGGCAATCCCTCCACAAAACCATTTTGCTCTCTTACACGTTAAGTGAGGGGGAAAACTATACCCGTTAAGTGCAAATTGAGTGTTAAACAATACACTTGCACCTTTTTAACACTAACATTGAGAACCACATGATGATAAAATCATCCTCACAAAAAAAAGTCAATCATTGGATCATATTTGAGTTGGCCCTAACACATGTGTAAGTAAATTAACCTTCGAATCAATCGCCCGACAAACTCATTTTGCCTCCTCACACGCACTACGTGAGCGGGTAAACTATGCCGATTGGATTTGGGACGGGAACGGATTTTGTTCGTGCTCCCCGCCCCCACCCCATTTATCTACTTACAAACTCTCAACTTTAAGTGCAAGGTAAAACTACTAAGAAGTTCCTAACCTATGTGTAATAAAATCCACTATCAAATGCAGACCACTGAAGCAAAACTCAAGAACCATAGACCTTATAGGCGCAAAAAAATTCAGAACCTGCACGAATCACATATATTTCTTTAACCCATGCTCCACAACCTCGTAGAGGTTAATGTCATAATTTCCTTGGGCTATGACCAATGATCTTATCAAGTTTAAAACACAAAGCATCACCATATTCATCTATATATGGGCCGGCTTTCGTCCATTTCTATCCCATTGTCAGAAGCAGTACTACAGATTGCTGGAATGCTGCAGCCATCTGCTATGACATTCTTTACATTTGAAGAGGTACTGGCATCTCCAGACAACTTCCTTGGTGCATCATTGTATTTCCCCTTCTCAAACCATGAATAAGAGCCATGTTTTCTGTTTTGCACAACCCATCTATCATCAAGTTGTAGGTAACAACAGGGGGTAAGAAGCCCTTCTCCAACATGTCATTCAAAAATTCATGCGCCTCTGATACTCTTCCAACCTTACAAAGCCCGCGTATTATAATGGTATAGGAAATGATATCAGGTTCCCCCTCTTCAGCATCAAGCTCAGTAATCAAGTTTCTAGCAGATTGTACCTTAATTACTGTATGAATAAGTTTTGTATTGCTTTCACTATCTTCAACCCATTTGAAATGCTAGGGAGACCCGAGGAACACAATTTGACCATTGGGGTCTACATGGATATGATCTAAGGGTTGATTTGTTGTGAGAATGTTATCCTCATCATGTACATCTTTTTCACCAAAAATTAGACCGTTTTAAAACTTCTAACTTAGCGAAGGTTGGTTGGAAATCAACAGTCAAATAGGTCGTCCAATCACCGTTAAAATAGAATCAATTTTTTGATGAAGTTAGAAGTTTCATAAATGTCTCATTTTTTGCGATGATGATCACATGGCGATGAGAACGTCCTCACCAAATATCAGCCCTTGAATCAACTCCATGTGGACCCTACAAGCCATGATTGTATTCCATAGGTCCCCAACTCAGGTCCCCAAAGCATTACTCTTAGTAATACAAGATCAACCTCAAACAATGCAACCATATTGGTTGCACTAAAATAGGCATTATAAGTTCCTAGAAAATGATGCAACCAACAAAAGGTTGATTATCCTCACAAAAAATTAGCATATTCTAGAACTTTTAACCCCATGATTCGGTGACTGTGGCGATTTAGTATTCATTTTACCGTTGATTTCACTCAATGGATGATGGCGTTACAAGTTTTAGGATGGACTAATTTTTTGTAAAGATAATCTACATGATGAGAAGAATATCCTAACTTAAAATCAACTCATGAATAATCTTTATGTAGACCCCACAGGGCATTTTACCCTGAATATATGGAAAACAATGTATGCGCATTCCCCCTCATTAGTTATAAAAGTTATTTTCTTTTTAACTTATAGGTTCTTAGAAGATCAAGGACTACCTATATCTTCTAACTTTTATATACCATCAAGTAGTACTTTATGTTTTCTGATTTTTTGTTCTTTGAAGTATGGGTGTTTGAACAATTTTATGATTATTATGGAGTCTGAGTTTTAACACATGGTTAGATGATTAGATACTATCAAAGTAGTAACTGATATCTATATAATTTTCTGTTCTTAAATTATGTATTAATTAACGTGTGCATTTGAACAATTTTATGATTATTATCATGAAATTTGAAATCGAAATACTGTAGGATTTCATTACATAATTACATAACTTATAATTGATTTCATATATTAGTCGTCTATATAAATGGCTCAGCATCAGCTCTAAATGCAAGGAATCCCTGCCTGTGCAAATGCAATCTTTATGGTGGCACCTCAGAAATTTTTATTCTTGTCACAAAAATCTATTGTAGGATGGAAGGACGGATACTGAACCTTACTGTATATCTATGAAGTTAACTTCCCACAGAAAGTTGTTCTTGAAGGAATAATATTGCATTTTAAAGCCAGTGCAGATGAGTCCATGACAATCCTTTTTCTCCTCCTTTTTTATCAAATTTACTGTATGACTCAACATCATCGTTGTCTGTTCGGATTCTCTTTGGAAGCTCATGGCTTCTGCTGCATCGCCCGCCACCTTAGGACAATGAGAAGAATCGGTGGGGGATGATCCTTCCGCAGTTGGGAGATAAAACCAGGCTAGGGCTGCAGAGCAACGTTTAATGGTGATGCCAATTGAACTCCAAAACCATCTCTTCCTACTTTTTCTATGATTTCTGTGCCATTTCAACAGCTTCTTGGTTCCTATGAGACACCTCACAGGTTCAAAGTTTCAAAAAAAAAAAAAAAATTTATTGGTCCCGTAACCGAGCTATTTCAATTTTTTTTTTTTGACTCACTTTGAAGACTCCAGCTCGACCTCTTAGCAGAACACCCTCCCCAAAGGCTTGGCAACAACCCATGCAACATAAACCTAGTGGCACAGCCCTTCAACAGGATCCCAATCCAGCTTTTCATCTTCTGCTGTAAGGGTTGAAGCTGTTAAAACTGAGGTTAAGATGGAATCTTGGGTCCGAGTCAGAGAACTTTGAGATTGCCTCAGTTATTGGGCCAACTACAATACGATATTATGAAACTGACCTGTGAGATGTCTCATAGGAACCAATAAGCTATTGAGATGGCACAGTGTTACAGACAAAGAAGGAAGAGATGGATTTGGAGTTCCATTTACGTTTACCGTTGAACCTTGGCTCTGCAGTCCTAGGGCATGGTCTTCTCCTAACTTCCCCCACCAAGTTTTCTCGTTGCCCCTAACAAAGAAGGGTCATGCCGCACAGTCACGAGCTTCCAATCAGACAAACAAGGATTATGATGAGACAGTTGAACAATACATGCAAAAAAGAACAAAGAGAAAGATGAACTCAGAAAGGATACGGCATCTGCATCGGCTTATGAATAAAATGTTCTCTTGCTTTCCTATCTGCAGCCTGTTGTATACCATCCCAAAAGGCAAAAGTTGTACAAGCTCTCATGATATATACTTTTCAACTGAAATCATGTAATTTGCTTACTTAGGAAAAAGAAGGCTGATGAATAAGTACGAAGAAATTCTCCCCAAGACAATCCACCATCAGTGGATGAAAATTTTGAAAGAACAACAATATCACATCCACAAGTACAGAGTTTGAGCCATTCAATCCCAGGTCAACATCACTTGGGGGTATTATCAGCTGCGAGCATAAATGAATCCTACATATCTCACCTTTTTCATTGATCTGAAGCACTATGAGAAATACTTAAAAGTTGAAACATACTGCCGGAATCCCACCCTCCGATATTTCTGNTCCCCCAAGAAAAAAATGTAAAAGCACCACAATACACAGGGCCTACAAACCTCATCTTCTGAAATCTTTTTCTCTAATAATTTACAAACACTCTATCAGCTTTTTGGGTTTCAAAAATTCTCTATCTCTGGCCTAAGAACATCTCAATGCAATCACGCAGATGAAACCCTTTCTGCATTCTTTTTACAATAGACTTAGAATCACGGGATCAGTATATCTTGGATGCTTACCAAATGGTAATCAATAGTACGGAACTTTGATCAGCTACTGTTTGGAACCATTGGTTGTGATGGACGCCTTTCCTCAGCTGCCTGAGAGCTAGAGATCTTCTGAAGAGAACGGTACTGTAACCTAACACTCTCTCCACTTCCAAGAATCTTCAAAAGGTACCTAGAAGAAGACCGGGGAAGAAATAGCAAGGTTAGTCTAAGAGTAGGTTTGGAGGTTCAAGACCTCTAAAGTTGCAGATTACATGAACTATAAACACTGTCATAACCTATTAGGTTAGTTATATCCAAGCTTTGCATGGAGTGTATACTACTAGAATGCCAAAACTTGCAAGTGACGCTGGTCATTTTCCCTTAACTTCCAAAGTTACCCTAATGAGTCTTTATTATCATAATCGAAGTGTATCATTAAAATGTAAAATTATTTTTCTAATAAAGGGTAAATTTCGAATTTTACAAACTCTGACATTAAATCATTCAATTTTTAACATAAAATAACAATAAATATTACTTAAATGTCAGATAACTCAACATCAAATTAGCAATAACAACTATTACACCAAAGACATTGTTGAGCAAGAGAATGAATTGTGTAAATCACAAAAATCATTTTCACATATTTGACTTTTTAATATATCATGCACGTGACATCCACTAGTAAAATAAAATAGGAATTAAAAAGGGAGTAAACAAACGAGAATCAGTAAATGCTCATACAAAAGAGAGACTCACCCACCTTTACAGTTGGAGCAGAAGGCCATTATCATTTACCCATGGTTGTAATCAGAACTTAAACAATCGACTTAAGCAACCCAGGAAAAGTTTTGTTTTGAAGCAATACTCCTGATATCATGACTTTTTTAAAAATGAAAAACTAGGTCTACTAACTCACCAGCCATTGAGGCACTGAGATGTGATGACTGCTTCTCTTCCCACAAGTTTATCTGGAGTCCTCCTATTTCCCTGCACAGCTCAATTCACCTTCAGCACTTTAAACAGCATAACAGAGTCCTATTAGAAGTTTGTTGAGGAAAAGCTTGTGTTAGAACTCACCTTTATTACCACTTTCTCATTAACATTAAATGGATATTGCACCCCCCTATGATGCATCGGGCTGTCACTTTCAGTACCCATCTCCCCATTTTCCTGAAGAAAATACAGTAGGTGAAATAAGTATAGTTCTCACTCAAGGGATTGAAACTTGAATGATTTCTAAAATTAGAAATATGGCAGTCCATAGCTATGATTCAGTTTTAAATATTTCTTTTTCAAGATCTGGCATCTTGTAATTTCAATGACACTTAAAGAATGGATGTACAAAATTATTTGTTTTGGCGAGGCTAAAGCTTGAGTAATGCCAAGAGTAACAGTTCAAAGATTGATGAAAAAGTGTTCCACTGTCGAAGCTAAAACTGGTGACTCAAAAAGTCGCATCATAATTAGCTAGGAAATAACACAGTATTCTCATGGTCTGAAGACAGACACACACACACACACACACACACACACACTCTGGTCAAGTCAGATTTCAGACCCCTTTTTTTGTGGCTGAATTGAAATCTGACTCACTTAAAAATTCTGACTCAGAGGTAAAAGTATTCAACCAAAAAATTGAGCTAAATTTGAGATAAAGGTCTAACTCAATTGACAATGACGAGTCAGAGCAAACAAATAGTATTCAGATGCCTAGAAAACACAAAGTCCAGTTACACCACCTTACTAAATTCTGAAACCTTCACATGACTTTTCTACCCCATCAAAGGAATGAAAAAGAAATCCTTACATGCACAGTTAGTTTAGTCAGTTGATAGCAGAGGGATAAAAAGGGGAGAGAATTTAGGAAAAGCTGAGGCAGCTGACTCGTACGCTTTGCTAACCCCATTTTCTTCCATTGCTGACAAATGACAAACCTACAGCTGTTAAGATTCTTCTCGCTTTCACACATTGGAGAAAAAATGCCTGGTGAAGCTTACAGCATTCACTAACTACATGCATTATAGTACTATATAAGTACAGACATTTTTCATGTATTTCTTTCTAACATGCATGGAAATTGATTTTTTTTTTTTTTAATTGGACACAGATGCCTGAATGCCTCTGATTGTGTATATAGATCTCTCAAGCATTGGGAGATGTGAACCTTTCAGGCACTTTTGAGTATACCTACCCTGTTAAGTCTCTTCACTGGATCCACATTTTCACCAACTTCTTTCCGGCGCTTCCGGAGAGCCGCATTGTGGAAGAGTCTCCGGTCATCCTCATGCCTCACAGCTGCAGCTGCGGCTCTCAAAGCTGTGCAAGATGATTAGTTTCAGTGAGGGCATGGAAAAGGCAGAGTCTTATTAGAAAAGAACAGATGAAAACGAAAAGGAATTAGCAATTACCATGATTAGGGATCAAAGACCCACTCTCAATTTCTGCACTGCAAAGGCTACATCTAGACTGCATTCCAAACAAGTACTTTAGCTATGATTTTCTATCTTTCCTGCTCTTTTTCTTTCCAGGCATTAAAATGAAATTGTCACACACAATGGATTAGAGAAGCAACTGCAATGAACCAAAAAACAAAACCAGGGGCCCACTCCATTCGTCGCTCTCTTTATGCACACCAAGTTCATAATCCATATACACATGTGAACATTACTTTCCTTTGGTCTTGTTTCTATAGTCATTTAGCAAAACCGAAGAACATGCAGGCATTGACAGATTAACTCTATAGAATTGAAATCTAATGTTGAGAAAGAACCCAACATTCGATAATTCCCACAAACAAGCATAGTTGGAGCATTTCCTAACCACCTAAGAGAAGCAACTGCATCCCTAATACCTGAAGAATAAGGAGCTTGGTACTTGCTCGTTAGAAATGATCATCTGGTATCCTAGGCACCAGTGAGAAAACAAACAAGTTGCAGCCAAGCGTGTCAAAACCTTTATTTGAATATATGCTATAACATTTAAGGAGGCTGTCGAAAAATGTGCTAAAAGATAACAGAGAAAAGGAAACCACCAGACACATGGTTCTAAAACTTTCCTAGTGCTACTCTATGTTGTACATATCGGTGATTTATCGGGATTTATCGCCGATATATCGCTTATCGGGATCCTGGCGATAATTTGTGTAAAATATCGTTTTACTTTATCGGTCTGATATTATCGGCCGATATTTACAAAATATCGCCCGATATGAATGATAAATTGCATTTTAAAATCGCCGATATTATCGGGCTCTTGAAAATGAAAACTAAAAAACATTATTTTATACTTAACTCCTTCCATTTTATTAACCAAAAGCCCCCTCCAACTTAAAATCGATTAAGGGTTTTTTATCCTCAAATCCCCCTTTCTAAACAAAAGAAGAAAATCTTTATAAAAAAACAAAACAAAAGAAGAAAATAAAGGAGAAGAGAAGAGAATAGTTTTTTTATTTTACCAATTTTTTTTCATCTCATCTGTTATTTTTCGTTACTTCATCCTTTTTTGTTTTTTTGGTTACTACATCCTCTTCTTCGTTCCCTCTTCTACCAATCTATCTACAGATTTTGAACTTAAATGCTACTATTTTTTCAGTAACATTTGTTTTTCTGTTATATATATATATATGATAAACTTATTTAGTTCTTTTTTATACTGTTTTAGTTTTTTTTTTCCTGTTATATATATTATATTTAATTATTTATATTATCCCGATATTTGCCGATAAATCCCGATAAATTTTTCTATATCGCTTATCGCTCCTACGCCGATAAGCGTCCGATAACGATATGTACAACTTAGGTGCTACTATAAATCATGCTTTTGGCAGATAATTGTGGATATTTGGAGAAGATGCAAGTAGTTTATGGAGAAGCATGGCTGAAGGTAAATAAATCAGGAAAAACAATGGGTCAGGCACTAATCAATTCAGTCAACATCTCGTGTTTTGTACAGATATCCCAAATTGCATTTTAAGTTTCCCAAGGGGGTCAAGTTCCACAAGGGAAAGGAGAAGGTCCAACTTTACTAAAATGTTCAGTGTCTGGTCTCCCAATGTGAAGCATTCTGTTCGCCCTACTCCTCGAGTAACAAAAACCACGTGGTGAAGGATTATGGGGAGGGAGATAGGACCTATATGTCACAGAGCTTCGGGCTCGGGAGGAATTCAATGACTTGGAGCTGGATGCCATGTCTTCCTTATTAAGTGTATCAGGTACAGTGCTCTTATCCCAAACAAACAAAGGTAGACGCTTCAAGTGAGTTTTGAATGAAAAAGAGCAGATTCTTTGAACCAGCAAGAAGAGTTAATAAATTCTCAGTTTGGTCTCTTTGAGTGGGCATCTTTTTTTATTTGAGAGAATTGAGTGGCATCTTCTAACTGCTGACCATCTAAAGATACTCGATACGCCTTCAATTTTATAGTCTGATGAGTTGGTTTTATTGTTTTGGGTAGATGAGTAGGGATAGACTTCTAAATGCTTTCAATTGTGAGATCAATCCCTTCACTTAGCCCAAAATCATCCTAGGACGGGTGGAACTCTTTCTGATCTTTATTTATTTCGTGTTTCTCGTTTGTATCAAATCCACATCTCAGACTCCCTAGTTCATCCAGCCACCTTTGCCCCAGGATGTGGTCATAAAACTGTCCTATCAATCGCTAACATCAGTCTCATTTCAAACCCTTTCAAAACCTGAAAACACCATAAGCAAATCCATTAAACCCAGCCACCTAGATATTCAGCTAGCACCTTATTGATGATTGGGTTCATAGTTTTGTCCTTCCAAATCTATACATGAAAGTAACTCTTCCCTACTTCAAACCCTAGTCTAAAATTTCTCCAATGGAACAAAGGTTTTAAAATGTTGCTACATTTTTACGAATTCCAGAAACCAAGTTTTGCCACACCCTGGAATAAATGAGCCTAGTCTAATTCATATATGGTTCTATGTAACATAGTTAAGAAAAATCTCATTATTTATCTAAAGCATACATGCACTTTAACCATTAATGCACAGGAGTTTGCTTCCATTTATCTACACAATCTAACCAACTGTTACATACCAGCGCATACCTGTTATTTTGGTAAATCTATATTGAGTTTTTGCTAGAAAAAGGGCACTATTCAGCTTACCGCTTCAAGGACCTTCCTCAACATGAGACCACCAAATGAATGCCCACATGAAACAACCATAGCATCTTCAAGAAATGAGCCACTAGAAAATCAAAAGTAACAGAAAGCAATAAGAAATTAATATAGTTGTTATTAGAAACAAGGAGTATTTGTCAAAACATGATCAAATATAAAATAAGCGACAACAAAAAACTAAACCGCAATTTGGAAGCAATTTCTCTTTCTTCTTCTTCTTTAAAAAAAGGAGTGGGGGTAGTTCAACTTACGATAAGGGATCTGAAAGAACACTTCTCAAAGTTGGTTCCCTAGTCAAACTACTTCGCGCTTCCTGTGGACCAAATTCATACAATTTGTTAACACTTAATGATCAAGATAATCATTTTCATATAGCAGTAGAAATCAATGGTATAAAACAGAGCAAATAAAAAATTTGACACTTAAATCAGAAAGAACAACCTCCACAGGCATATTGGCTGTTGACAGCAAGCACTTTCTCTCTAGGAGATCATCACATGCTATCAGATGATGAAAAGTGCAAGATCCAACTAGCCTTAGAGCACAAGAACATCTTTTTCGTCCACTTGGTACAAAATCCAAATCCAACACCTTCGTCAAAGGTTTTCTAAAATGGCAAGTTGCCTGTTTAGACCATATGAACAAACTATCTTAAACCTATTTTGGTAATATCATGTAAGCACAAGTTGAAATCTTCTTTAAGCTCGTTATGTTACTAAAGAACAGTGGTATAACCCATGAAGATAGCATGGATATATTTCAAGCCAATTGACGCAAGACATGTTGTGGGGATTGCACGAGCCTGGCTGAAGGAAACTCAAACCCAGAAAGCCCGAAGGGGATTCTCACAATGGTGACGTTTGGGGAGCAAATCCTGAGTATTTTTGCATTTTCATTTTCAATTATAATTAATATAGGGACCTATTTATAATTAGTAATAATTTCTCTAGGGTTTTCTAATTTGAGAGTTTCTAGTGGTTTCTTTTAGAATTCCACAAATATTGTTTGTAATCTCCTTTCTCAAATACCAGATTCAATGGAATGAAGATAAGCTTATTTTCCTTTTTCTTTTATCGTTCTTTTCTGTTGAGATTAGATTTGCATTTTGAATTGAAGCAATTAAAGAGTAGTTTTCAAGATCATCTCTACGAGGCTAGTTTGTTTCCACTTCCACTTGTGCGCTTACCAGTGAAGAGAAGATTTTGGAATTTGAAAAATAACTCTTGATAGGGTAATAAGACTGCTCATTGCTTTGAAAGCTGATAATAGATGAAGCACGACAAACAATCATGAGCGAATTTATGCGCCAAAGGTGTTGAAGTTGTATTTTGTTCTCTTTAAATAAGTATTCATATATTTGTAGGGTATGTAACTTCTCAGAGCTCAGTGCGCCAACTTAAGTGCCATATTCTTGTGGCGAATTTCTTAGTGGAGAATCTCAATGGAACTTTTCCATTAGAGCATGCAAATACATCTTAACTGCACTAGGGCATTCATACAAGCATGCATCTTCTCAAATTGATAGGTACTGCCATACTCTACAAAATTTCTAGCATAAATCAACTTTCAAAACCCAACCTTTGGAAAGTTGATTCCAATATGAAGAAACCCTCAATCTAATAGAATGAAAACAGAGAAGAGAGGTTAAAGACAGTGTCACATAGTTCACGATTTCTCCTGTCTCTACCTTCTTCTACACATTTGTTGTTGCGCATGTATTTAGAAGATAAATACTCACATAATTGTTATCAGAACGGTTGCATGCCACATCTTCCTCAGCAGAAAGGTCGTCCATGAACTGGCTTACAGAGATTGGTACATAGCTTTGAGGAATTACATGACCAGCTGCTGCTATTGGAGAACAATCTAATATAGCATTACTCTGCGGCATGAGCCTAAATGCCAGTGATGTCCTAAAGCACAAGTCAAATGCAAGCAATTTGGTTCTTATTAGTTTTAGGTGTCTTTGGAAATGCAATTGCAATTGCAACAACTGGACTACTTTTTGTTTCAATCTCAGGCAATCAAACGCATCATAATGACTTAGTCAAATCAAAACAGAAATTGACAAAAAGAAAAGAGATTAAACCTTCCACTACTAGTGCTGCTTGAAGAGTAGTCAGGCGCTGCCCTATATGAGGCAGCAGGGCGAAGTCCAGCAGTAGCATGGCTGAGCGCCTTCCCTGTCAGCAGCAAAAGATCCCCAGCACCTGACCCTCCATCAGCTAGATACCAACGACTATTGGGGTCACATACCTACGCATGAAAAAGCTGAAAAGAATGATTTGAGGATCACAGTAAAGTAACATCTAAAATAACTATGAGGGTTGTTCCCTGTATAATAGTTAACAGTTACAAAATTGAAAAGGGAAAAGAATGGAAAAGGACAATAATACGAACAATGGTAACATGAGCATGTCTTTACTAATGTATACTAGTCGGTGGCACGTGTATGTTCTATTTAGGGAGTCTGATATGCGAATTTGATGTTTAAGATATATAAAGTGAATTTTCTCACTTTGTCTTGTAAAAAATGGGATAAAAATGTGGAAAGAGATAGTAATAGGAGTTCTTGCATATTTAATGTGAGTTATATTCAATGTGAGAGTTACTTGATATGAAGAATAAAATTTGTTTTTAATCGAGACATTAAGTAATACTAAATTAAATGTTAAATATACCTTTTATTAGAAAAAGAATTTACAATTTTGGTCATACATTTTGCATAGGAAAACTTAGAAGAAGGGTAATTTCGAAAGTTGGGAAAAATAACCACAGTGCATATTTGAAGCTTGGAAATTTGCACAACACCTGCATGTTATATTTAGTAAGTCTAATATGAGAAAGTGATGTTATGATATACCAATAAATTTCATCATAGTTGTTTAAAAAATGGGAGTAAAATGTGAGAAGAAAGACTAAAGAGGAGTTATTGCTTATTTAACGTGAGTTTTTTACATTACTTAATACTAGTTAATGTTATTTAACTCTATAGTTGAATTATTTAATTTTAAAGTTTTAAATGTCAAATATACCTTCATTAATCATTAGGAAAAGAATTTTACATTTCTTATAAATTCATTCTTTACCTCTTCAAAAATACATTTGCTTATTGAAAAACTTGTAAAAAGGGTAATGAAGTTTGGCACAAATGAGCAACACCACAAATTTCAAGTTTTGGGACTAAAAGTTTATGTATATAAAGGTTGTTAAAAGAGAGATGAGAGGTCAGAGCAACAAACCTGAAGACCAGAACTGTCTGAGGCGATCAGTGTCAACAATCCCTTCTCAACTTCACTGCTCATCGATGGCTTCCCTCCACCAATAGCACCCTTCCCATTTTGTAAGGAAGCATGAGAATAGGCTGCGACCAGCACCGAAGAGGATGGCTCATTGGCAGACAATGGGGTATCGTCAAGCAAATGGTTAAAAACACTGCCAAGTATATATTTTACGGAAGAAAATAGTTAGAGATCAAAATTCTGAATGGGATACATCATGTGTAGTGTGGTTAAGTTCAAATATAAAACTGCATTAGCATTACTCGCTGCGCAAACGAAGATGCCTAGCTATTGCACACAGAGCAGCACGAGCAGCCTTTCCCATGCATCTAAAAACATCAGCCATGCATGGGGGAGATGAGTCACCATCTTCAAAAGCCCTGCCATGATATCAATAAAAAAAAAAAAAAAGAGAGAGAGAATATAGTTAAAAATTAAATATCCCTGTGGATATTAAGTGTTTGAAACTTTGAACATTAGAATAAAAGATAAGGAGCTGCAGGTCATCCACAGCACGAAGGCTAAACAACTCAAGGTGGGGAAACTAAAAATAAAGAAACATATATCTAGGGGAAGGGGGTGTTGTCTTTGTATGTGCTATTGACACTGGCACATCAGCATGTCGCTTTTCAAGGACAAGAATAGGCATTTCTCTTAAATCTAGGAAAGAGGAAGAAATGTGTAAAATGAGATTTCTACAAGTCCGCACACCTGATACAAACGAGCTAATCACTTCGAAATACTGCTACTCTATTCAAGTCTACCTAAAACCATCTTGTCCGAGTTTGAATCTTCCAATATTTACTTAGTACCATCTACCATGATCTACACCCATATAGTCATTCTTATAAAACTTGTGTCAAAGTCTTACAGATGTATGTTCCAGTCACATGCTAAACTGGCACAACAGAAACATAGTCACACTTTAATCACCGAGCTCTAACTAGACATGCTCCCAATATCTCCAACCTATGGATAATACAATAGAGATAACAAATTGGTAACTTTTGGGGTTACCTCTCCATCATCAATTTTATTGAAGCCCCTTAATGCATCATTATGATAGTTGTACTTACTTTATCTTGGTATTGGAATTAAGCTTCTTTTTTGGCAAGTGTCTAGGCGAACTTCAAACGGGTGGCTGAATGGTCTTTTCTATCTGCCTACTGCCCAATACTTCGAACAAAATTAGTTCCAATCTACAGTATATTTCTAATAAAGAGGTTCAATATAACATCACACTTATTAAGATTCTTGTCTCTGGATATAAGGCACAATGGTTAGTAGATCTCTGTTCCAAGTTATTAACTTTTTACTTTTTTTGATCGGTTGTAAGTCACAACGCACCTTAAAATTGATTTTGCATTGTTATATGAATCCAAAGAATAAACTGAGGTAAACTAACTTCAAATTCAAGTATATAAAATACTAAAAAGTAACTAAATAAATAATAAAGCTTCACAAACTTGAGTTCCTACCTTCCCGCCCTGTACATGTAAACTCCTCTACTCGGCTTTCCCCAATTCACTCCACCACTGCCACTATTTTGAGCCCTAGTTCTAAAATACAACCTCGCCGATTCTAATCCACATCGAATTAGCGCAGAATCCTCACTTCCCAGCTCGATCACTACTGCATTGTGTCTCATTAGTGAACCCGAAAGCGCCTCAATAGACCTACTGTAAGTAACTCCAGGTGCTCCATCATAAGGCATAATATCCGAAAGCCGTACCCTAGCGACCGGCACCCCAACCGCGATCGGTGTCTCACCAGACGGATGTGCCGTGGCAATTGGCTCAGTTACAATTACATGTGGAGAATTATGATGATGATGATGATGGTGATGATGCTGATTATGATGATGATCAGGAGGAAGTTGTGTTGAAGAACGATTATGATGTTGATGATGAGAAGAAGGTGTTGATGAAGGAGGAGGTAGAGAGAGAAGGCCTAGAGAGAGAGAGGAAGTTAGAGGTGTAGGAGGTGATCTCATTGAAGAAGAAGATGGAGGATTGTTGTTGTTGGTGGTGGTGTTGTTGTTGGTGTTGGTGTTGTTGTTTGAATTTGATTGAGGCGCCGTTAATGGTGACGGAGCCATGGCAGAAGACATCTGCATCACGATCCCAACCAGTAGGGATCATTTTAGGGTTTCTACTACAACAGAATCTGTAAATTGACGAATTCTTTTGCTAATAACATCGAAGAACAGAAAATTTAGGTTTTGTTGATAATAATCCATTGCAAACATTGATCATTTTAGGGTTTTTTTGTGTAGGAGTTATGATCGATAAGTTAGTATTAACTGAAAGTTGGACTGGAAAAGAAAAGAAAAGCCGCTGCGGAAGAGAGAGAGAGGGAGAGAAAGAAAGAGAGGAGAAATGTGTTTCTGTTTCTTTCTCACCTGATAAATGTGGTTTCTAAATTTGGGGAGAGTGACCAGCGAGTTCGAGCAAGTATCTTGTTTTTCTTATTGACTAAAGTACCCTTAATATTTTATCCTATTTGCAAATGGCTTTATTTTTCAAACCTTAAGGCGATGTCGTGTTGGGGCCCACTGTGAAGATGAAAGTAAAGAGGCGGACATCAAACTTCATCCTTGGGTTTACACAACGAAGTTTGCCTCCTAATATTCGCTCCAGTACGGACTACGAAATGCGCGGTGGCCAGGGTCACAAGTTTCAGGCTCAGACTGTCCCACGCCTCAAATGCCCTCGTGCGTGCAGCTGCAGCGACTAGTTTTTGACGGTTATTTCGTCTTATAGAGGGGGTGTTTGGTAACGCAACTAGAAATGACTCGTGAAGAAGTTACTTTTCTTAAACCGCGAATGTCTATTGTATCTGCTATAGCGCGACCTAACTTAGAGACCCAAATGTGTCCCAACTAATGTGGTAACGGGTACTTAACAGTTGATGTAGGAAGAGCACGTCAAAAGTCATGCCCAACAATATCATTTGGGTTGCCAAATTAGGTCGATGTAGTGTTATTAAAAAAAAATAGTGGGATACTTGACCTTGATTTAAAAAACTCCTAATTTAATAACCAGAACCATGGTATAGGGGTAATGCTTCCGCTTCGAAACCACGTGCTTTCGTTCCGAACCACGCTCTGACGCTCCCATTCTAAAGGCATTCTAGAACTAGGGGCATTTTTTAATTGGCCGCTCCGACATTCTTACTTTTGTTTTTTTCCCCGCTCCGCGCTCTAGTTACTTAGCTTCTAAAAGAGGAGTCATATAATAAAGACAAGTCTAGTGGGAGGAATTAGACTTGTTGATCAACAAGTTTCCTCCCACAGTAGAATCCCTAAACATCTAAAAATGGATCTCTTTCCACTGGAATAGGGATCCTTAGTGGCACGATCAATGAATCAAGCATGATTATTTTTTCATTTCTAAATATTAGGAAACTAACTTCTCTTCCTTTTTTTTATTTTCTCTCCTTAAAAAACTCAACTATTTTATCTCTCTTCCTTTTATTCTCTATCTAAAGTCTCTCACTTTTCTCTCTCTGTTTTCTTATCCATGTTCAGGGATTACCACTA
Organism: Macleaya cordata; assembly: GCA_002174775.1. Taxonomy (NCBI): domain Eukaryota; kingdom Viridiplantae; phylum Streptophyta; class Magnoliopsida; order Ranunculales; family Papaveraceae; genus Macleaya; species Macleaya cordata. Next base: position 135,461 of record MVGT01002718.1, read on the forward strand.
GACCGAATGGATCATTTATCCTCTCACTATCCATGTTAAGGGATCCATTTTTCAATATTCCACTAGAATTGCCCTAATGATCCAAAGGACTGAGTTTTGGTGATGATGATGTCTTCACCTTAGAGATTAATCCTCAACCAAAATCACTTAATTTCTAATTTCATCAAAAGATGATTGAAAATCAACAATAAAATATGTATTAATGTCCAAATTCTAACTAACTTTTGATACGATTAGAAGTTTTAAAATGAAGATGATCCGTAGTGAGTACCATACATCCTGATTGGATCCTAAAGAACTGTAGCTTTTTAGTGGCTTTTTGAAGAGCGAGGACACCGAGTAAAAGTTTAAAAGTTATAATTTAAAGCACTTATCGTCATCATCATCATGTATTCACCAATGCCATCCTCATCATCTCCACTGCCATGATAACATCTACCATGATGCTTACATCCACTAATAATTCACATCGTCATCATCATCCATCATTTCGTTTTTGATCATCATCATCCACCATCGATGTTAGCATCATTTAATAGATACCATCACCGTATTGTCATCATGGCAAAACTAAAAGAGACCTCATATGCCATGCGTGCCATAGTCGTATCATTTTCCAAATATTTTCCAAATAAAAATAAAAAGGTGCTCAAGTCTATATTAATAATGAGAGTATATATGTACATGCGGTGCACGTATTCTATCAAGTGTAGGTTTTAGACCCCAACAACACAATTGATTTCAGTTGTAAAAGATCGAACTATTTCTTGATAAAATTTTGACGAGGTTAGAGAATTTAGAATAAGCTGATTTTTGTGAGGATGATAATCTTTATGATGAGATGAATTTTTTCACTAAAAATTAACTCTTAGATCATTTCATATGGGCCTATATGATCACGGGTCTTTTAGGAGATTTTTAAGACAGAGTCAAGTATCCTCCCAATTTTAAAAGATGTACGTGTGTTTGTGTTTGTGTTTGTGTTTGTTTTTACTTTTTTTTTTTTTGTTTCTTTAGAAATAAAGTCTATGTAGATTTCAAATGTTAAAAAAACAATCCATGTTTGATAGTATATGCCCCAAGAGCCCCACGTTTCCCTAAAAATATTGGGGCCTTTACTTAGCATAATCTTTTTCCTTCCAAATAGCTTACTTATTCTTATGCTCCAGCAGTGTCTATGAGTTCCCATGAAGATTATCTCAAGGTTGATTTTTTTTTGCTAAGATCTTATGTTGTAGATGATTTTTAAAAAAAAAATAAATAAATAAATCACATAGTTAATAGCAATCTTACAAGTGGCAATACAAAGAATAACTTGAGTCAAATTGAGTCGACCTCGTATGCACGTTAGGCAATTTGACTTACGAGGTGGTTATTTTTTTGCTACTAATAATTAGTAGCAAAGCTACATAAAATACTCTTAGTTTTTCACTAGTAGTAGTAAGAGGTAAATCTTTAATTTTGGACCTCCAACTCATTAAGTGGTAGTAAGTGATTGGAAACAGCTTACAACTACTTAATGAGTTTGAAGCCCAAACATAAAGATTTGCCTCTTGCTACCACTAGTTAGTGGTGAAAAATAAAGAGTATTATATGTAAGCCTGTTACTAATTAGTGGCAAAAAAACAATCACCCTATTAGTCGTTATAAAGTATATGGGAGACGATCCGTCTAATATTAACGGATGGCTCAGCTGACTAGGTCAAGATCTTGTCCTCCCAATCTCTCTCCAGCTTGAATGCAATAGAGGCGGGAACTATAATGGATGTAACACCTAGGAGGTAAATGCGACTGATCTAATGTACATCTTACGTACTCGAATTATGTACTGACTTGATCATGGAAACGATAACCGTGCAGGTGCGCAAGTCATTTCAAGAGCACGTCAGCTAAGCAGCGTTGTAGGAGTGAACTCTTCTCAAAAGCGCATCAGCTAGGCGCGGCAGATGAACAATGTTGCAGGATAGAAGATCAAGAAAACAATCTCATCAGCCTTCTCTCCTAGTTTTTCACCACACAATTCTTAAACGTTTTAATCTTATTAGAAGGTGATAATAGTTTTATAGTCTGTTTGGACAAGAGATTTTAGAGAGGGATTTTGTGGGGACCAGGGATTTTAAAGAAAAATATAACATGATTTTTCCACCAAATCTCTGGTCCCCACAAAATCCATCCCCTAAATCCCTTGTCCAAACAGACTATTAAATTATTTTGAACTATCCATTTTACCGTTAACTTTTAAACCAACATTCTATTAAGGGGTTTAAATTTTAAAATGGTGTATATGCATGTAAGAATAATCAACATATTAAGGAAATTATCATCATGAAAATTAAGTCATTGGATACCTCCATGTTGGATCTCCAAGATGAGTGTAAATTTACTTAGTATAAGAATATTCTATAATATAAATACTTTGTGAGTTTTTTTTTTTTTACAAACTTCCAAAATTACTCTTTTTATGAGTTTTCGTATAAGCAAAATGTATCTCTAAAGTTGCAAATTCTTTGTATGATGAAGGATATGATTGGTATTCAAAATAATTTAGCATTAAATACTTCCAGTACTTTCTTTTTTTTAGTCGGTGAAAAAAATATTTGATGCATGATTAGAGACAAGTACATAATCAAGGAATATACTATCAGTAGTGCTGTTTAGACCAACCATTTTACAAAAGTGGTGCCCAATGCTTATGTGGCATGGTCGGTTCCACTGCCATGTAAGTTAAAAATCCCTTCAAAATACTTTTGAGAGGGAAAAGTGGTGAGTTGAAAACCCCTTCAAAATACTTTTGAGAGGGAAAAGTGGTGGGTCCCGTCCTGCCACATAAGCATTGGGCACTCCTTTTGTAAAATGGTCGGTCCAAAAGGTATTATTGATATACTACACCCAATCAAACTCAAGATAGCCAAATACGGCTAAACACACTAGAAAAAAAAATCAAAAGGCGGGATAGAAGATAGACCTGGCAACATGTAGAGTTAGAGTCGACCCTATGTGGGTTAACAAGTCAAGATTATCAAAACCTAGCTCTGACTAATTTATGAAATAGGTTATTTTTTTCAAACAATAATCTTGACTAGTTTGGCATTTTTCTATATAAAATAAAGAAACGAGTACTCAACGTTAACCCTAACTCTAACAGGGTTTAGTGAGTAACAGATAAAAAATGCTCAACCTTAACTTTAATTTGTTTGCCTAACAGGTTGAGTTAGGGTAGGATTTAGTGGGTGGTCAGTTTCCCAAGTCTAATTGATGATTAATTCCCTCCAACAAACCACCAACTGCTCGATAGCCAGGCCTTTGAACTCTGTAGTCCCTTCAATCCAAACAACAGACGTCAGCTTGGTTTGCTTAATTAACTTGGCAATGCTGATTTTTTTATCATCAAATACCCTTGAGTTATGTTCTCTCCAAATATTCCACATGATTGTTGTTTGGAGTATCTCTGAAACCACCCAGTCTCTCATATCGGAGGCCGCCACCCAAGAAACTAGATGATGAATAGATCATCGTCACAAAAAATAAGCCATTGGATCAACTCCATGCGATTCCACTAGCAAGTGTAAAAATAAATTGTGTTAAGGGACNCCGACCCCCAATACCCACTCTCTCTCTCTCTCCTCCCTTATCTATCTTTCTCTCTCCTAAAATTTAGGGAGCTGGCTCCCCTTAGCCGGCCCAAACGGCTGAAGGGGCAACCCTTTATATTAGTAGTATAGATGTGCGGGTGGACGAATTTGAACCACTCATATGAGTTAGCCCTTCGGTGGCGGTTATGATAGCCCTTCGGTGGCGGTTTCTATAGCCTTTTAGTGGCGATTTCGTTAGTTTTAGTGTATTTAGCGATGTTTCTGCGCTTCTCATACGCCTTTCATAGTGTATCTTCGCCTTCTTAAATATGTATCCTAGGCAATAATTCCAACTTCAAAAAAAAAAAAACAACTCAAAATGAGTCTTTCCCAAAGTCCCACCGGTCAAGACTTTAGGGTACGCAAGGTGGTTCTCCGGAGTCCGGACGATGTTGTATTGAAGTATGTCATATGCGTTGGATGAAGATCTGATCATTAACGTTGTTCGTCACTTATAAAAGCCTAGAAAAAATAAAAATGAGAACATAAAAAATGATAAGATGCGTATAACATGATAGAATCCAAGTTTGTTTTCCAATTGTAGGCTGTGTTTGTATTAGTGAATTATGCCCAAAATTTTATTGAATGTGCTTTGATTTTAATCGTATATGCAATTTTAGACGCTGAATTTTTGCAAAATTTCACCAAATACTGAGCACAGCTGTACTTTGCGTCATTTGGTACCAGAAACTGAAGAGAGCTAGCCTGCCTCACCGTCTGCTGAATGAAACATTTTTCTTATATCAAATGCGTGGAGGCAACATTTGGGTCCATTTTGGAACCGGATTGATGAAAAAATACAAGATTTTTAGGGAATTCACTAATCCTATCTTTTATTTGTAACCTAAAAGTTGGGTCAAACCTTCGCGGATGAATTGGCCTAGGTTGCTAATGGGTTTCTTTTAAGAATTAGTGACCCACATAATCTAGAACAGTGACTCATTAAATTTGCAAACTATGGACTTTATCTAAACCTAATCCATTAGGCATATAAATTGTGAGGGCTATTTTATTAAGTTGTGTAGGAAAACACCTAAACACTACCAATGATGAAGTAGGTAGTATATAAGTATTACCGGTGATCAAGATTCTTACTCTAACCCAATTCTAGTACTTAAAACTCTCCATCAATTTCCACTAACTTTTTAAGTTCTTGGTCCGTTATGAGTAGAGATATAAAACAATCACCCTACTAATCTCGATACTTCAAGATAATATTATATTCGCGATGTGAAGTATGTCTACTTGTTATTAATATAATATGTGGTTAGTATGATCATGAAGATCCTAATAGTTCATGTTTAATTTCCACCTAATATATAGTTACATGACCATGAAAGTTAATATTCCATTCACCTAGGAACCCAATCAAAACTATAACTTATTTTTTCCTGGTTTATGTTCCACACATTTAAGCACTAGAACCGGAATGGCTAGGAAATGGAACTGTTAGTATGATGATATTGGATGGAACCTGAATCGAACTGGTAAAGACAATAATAATCATTTTGCAAATATTGACCTTTTTTCTTTTTTTTAAACTTTTAACATGTTTTCATTAAATCTCAAATATCAAAGAATCAAAATTGAAATATTCAAGAACCAGTAGGAACTGAAACTCATTTTTCAGAAATGGAGTGACAAAAAACGAAACTGAGTTATTTAATTTGTTCTATTCTTAGGCCATCCACATAGGTTCAAGGCTAAAAACTATACTTTAGAGTAACACATCGGTCCAAATAAGGTTTGGTAAAAAAAATTAATAAAAAACTAAAAAAAGACACGCTTGTCATTTTTTTTTTTTTTTAAAAATGCTAGGCAGTGTCCCTGGGGGCCGACTGGCATCAGAAGGGAGGGGTTGTCCCCATGGACACCGCCTGGCATTTTAAAAAAGTTTTTTTTTATTTTCATAAATGACGAATGTGTCATTCCCCTATAAAACCTAAAACAATCCGAGGGTTGAACCTAAACAAAAAAAATTCAAAATGGTCAGGCGGGTGGGGGTTGGGTCGTCTGACTTCAGACACCCACCCCCCACCGCCCAACATCAAACGACTCCTCCCCTCCCCACCCGCCTGGCTATAGAATCTGGATATTTAAATGCACAGAGCCAAAATTGGCTTATGTCCAAGACTTGTAGGGTTGTTCACCATATTTACACTGCACCACTGCGTAACATTTTCTAGAAATTTAGCCAGAAAATGTTACCGGTGTGGATGCCCTTAGCACTTTAATCAGAGAGCATATCCTATGTCTTCATTTGTATATGCCTTCTCCGTCCCACACTGATTTTGACTTTTAGGGCCCAAATGGAGTCGAATCAACGACTATTTCTTTGTGAGATTGTTCACCTCTCCATAGGGATCATTCTTACAAAAAAATAATCATTTCTAAAACTTTTAACCCCATCTAAAGTTGATCGAAAATAAATGGTGATAAAATTGTCTTTTAATTGAATAATGAACGATTGATTTTTTAATCAACTTTTAATTGTGTTAGATATCTTAGAATAAAATAGTTTTGGTAAGAATGATTCATATAGCAAGGATGGCATTCTTACCAAAAATCAATCGTTGGTTTGTTCTATGTGAGCTCCACAAGCCAAAATCAGTGTGGAGACAGGGTGGACACATGCAAAATAGGGACAGAGGATCTGCTCTCCTTTAATCGTAACTAAAGCAGGTTACGGTTAGAGTAGACTTGTCCACGGTACATATATAGCGGAGAAAAGACCGAAGTACTAGACAGTGTGGATTTAAAAGTTAAAATAATAAAAATTAATAATTTATGCAATGATGGAATAGTATAGTTTTCTAAAAGCTCAAGCTTGTAAAGGAGTTTTCAATATTATATTTATGGAGCCCTGGTTGTGTGTAGATGAGAGGGGCCTGCTCACACCTCAAGGAATAGTCGGGTACACTATATGGTGGCCCGGACACCTTGGACATAAAAAAAATATTATATTTATTTAGATTTGAGGTGGGCATATTGTCCCTAGTGCTTTCCCTCAACGCTAGCAATTTAGCGCGGTGTTTTTCTATTTTTCTTTTTTCGCTAACGATAGGATTTGAACATTTGATCTCCTTAATTAGATTGTTTGCTCTGATACAGTGTTATACAACCACTAAGAGCTTATCCAATTCGAATATGGCCAGCTTCCTGCTATGTAGCAAGGCCCACAAGAAATCAGACATCCTCTTAAGATTTTTTTTCTATATGGCATGAAATCCCCACAATTTAATGGAAAGAGAAAATATCTCTAATGCCAATGTAATCAGCTTGTTTATTTTACCTATGTGATACTTAATTAATTAAATGAGCTATTTTTGTAATTGTAAAAGAGGATAGAGAAAGTGAGATATTAAATGAGATTTGCTAAAAAAAAAGAGTGAAAATGAGATATTTAATGAGATCTGCTGACAAAGATGGGACGACATTTTCTAGATGAACCTCTACAATAAAATAATGAGATAGATGATGTCTTCCCATCTAAGTACCACATCAGCATACAAGTGGCTAGCCGAGCACATTTGCACTAGAGATGATTTTTTAATTTCAACATGTACTTCCAATATAGTGCAACAAAATAAAGCTGATCACACATTCACACTTGCATTATAGAGGCAATCTTTAAAGTAAAAGCCTAAACTTGTAAAGAGAGTTGTCAAATGTTATGTTTTAAAGATTTGAGGGTGACCTACTGTCCCCAGTAGCTTGCTCACGAGTACTTCAACAGAATCTTATCGGTGACGAGTAGACTCCATCTTAATCATTCCTTTTTATCCATCTTCATCTTGTGCCTGGATTCAATCTCAACCATTCATCTACACGTAGGTAGGAGTTTTAACAATAATGATTTTTAGACCGACTATTTTACAGAACATATGTCAGATGCTTATGTGGCAGGGTTGGACTTGTTGAGAATTTTAGAAAATCGATACTCAATCACACACACACAATCTACGAGATGAGTCAAATATGCAAAATAAGAACGAAAGAACGAAAAATAAACAAACCACACATAACACAAGATTTACGTGGTTCGGCAAGATTGCCTATATCCACAGACGGTGATGATCATTTTCACTATATGAAAATAATGAAGGAACAGTTACAAAAGACACACCTTCAATGGCAACCCACACACCATAAGAGAAAACCTTACAACTCCTTTACAAGGAAAACCTCAATGTTATCAAGACCTAACTCACAACCCTCTCTCAATGGTTGAACGACATACGTCAGCCCTAAAGGACTGCCGGCCCTTCTTCTCCCTTGCTCTCTAGCTACACACCTTTATCTTTTTTTTTCTTTATCTTTTCTCAGACTCACAACCCTTTCAAGAGATCTCACACTCTCAATGTTGTTTTCTAAATGCTTTAGGCTAATGTTCTACTCCCATATTTATAGCCTCCAATAGGTATCCCAATCCTAGAAGAAAAAAGAAATCCTAAACTAAATGTAAAAAGGAAACCCACCTAAAATATCGCAGTTCCCTTAAATACAAGGGAAAAAGTTTCTAAACCTAGTGGGACCCTAAATAAGAGTCCTTCTAAATATCGATAAATTAACAATTCTCCACCTTTGACGATATTCTGTCAAACGACTCTTCTACTGTTCTTTTCTTCACGTTCATCATCGTCACCACCTTGAGCCTTACAACGCCTCTACCTGTAGGAAATTTGATCAAGTTCAAACTTAATCAATGGTACCACCTTTGTCAGCATATCAGCAAGATTCTCCTTTATGTGAATCTTCAATAAGGAAAATCTTCCACCCTCTATAGTATCCCGCACAAGATGATCACGAACATTAATATGCTTCGACCTCTCAACACCCAAATCTCCAGTCAAACCCTTAAGCCAAATGGCTTCCTTCATAGTCTCTGTTACAGTGATCAATTCTGCCTCTATTGTTGATTGAGCAGCAATTGACTGTAATATTGACATCCAACTTACCAGACTTTGTGCCTATGTAAAAGCATATCCTTTAGTAGATCTCGATTGATCCACATCACCCGCATTGTTCGCATCTATATAGCCACAAAAATGTGGTCCTAGACCACCATCACGCTGATACACCACTCTTACATCAACAATACCCTTTTGATACCCACACCTCACTGTCTGTCGAAGTTGTTCTCCCAAATTCGCCAAATAATTAACAACATGAACCGCCTGTGAAACGTCATCTTGAGTGCACATTACCACATGGACTAAGCTACCAATTGCACTCTAATCCTCCATATCAAACTCCATACTCCACCAAGATCTGACCTTGTCAACCTCCACCATGCTTGTAGCAGTATCAATCATATCTTTAGTATATAGCAGTAAGACAATCAAGGAACTACCTAGTAGTCTTTTGAAATACACATAATTATCACACAAACTGCATGTAAACTCTTAATTCTCCATCACTATGTCAAATCTCTTGTACAATTGCCTTAGTGACTTTTTAATTCATATAAGAACTCCTTCGATCTAAACACGTGATTCTTCTTCCCTACAACAACAACATAACTTCCGGGCTGTGACAATTTAATGTCTTCCTCCAAAACACTCTTTAAAAATGCTATAAAGAATTCGAGTTGCGCTGACTCAAAATCTATGGATCCCACTATAGCCAATAATGCACGGTTAGAAGTGTGCTTCATTAAAGAATAACCTTTATACACACCTTCCCTTAGTGCATCACCCTTGACTAACAATTGCGTCTCATACTGTATGTCAACAATGCATAAACTACGACCTCTTCATAGCCAAACCAAACTGATGCTCTAATGGTTTTCCACTTTCTTTCACTAACAAAGAACTTTACTTCATGTTGTTGCTGAGATCCCCTTGTAGGAAACTCTTCCTCATCCACATCTTCGTAGAATCCGTGTGAAGTATAACCTCCACCTGTCCAGAATCACCAACACTCTTCTCCACCTAAGTCGAACTCTATTTGTTAGGATGAAGTAAACCAGACTCTTCACATATAACATCCTTGCTGAATACAAACTTATGGCTCTTTAAACACCACAATTTGTCACATTTGACTCCATTCTTACAACATATAACCATTTTCTTCCATAATAGATCTAGCTTACTTTCTCTAACATAGAAATACGCAAAATCCCACATAAATCAATAGAATCATAACTAGCAAAATTACATAAACATACCTCAAATATGTCCCCGACTCGATGGTTGTCGATGGTGATCTGTAGATGAGATAGCATGCCGGTTTAACTTCCTCAGCCCGATATTGTTTAGTCAACATGCACTATGCTATCTCCATAATAGTTCGGTTCATCCTTCCGCTATTTCCTTCCTTTGAGATGCTTCTTTCACCGTGAAGTGCCTCACTATGCCTTCAATCTAATAATACTCATTCATGGGAACATTCATAAACTTTCCTCCAATGACGAACCTAAGCCGCCACCCTTTCTTGTTAGTCTGGGTCTTCATCATAGTCCTCCACTTTGATTAACTTTCAACGACTTCTCCTACCTTCATGACACACAACCACACTCTCCTAGAAAAGTTGTCAATGAAAGAATACCCCATACCTCCACTAAAAGGCCTCCACACATCCTAACGGATGTCATCCAAAGTAATAAAACAATGGATACCATTGCCAAGTTTCATCCTATTCCAGTTTTCATAAACATACCGTTCATAAAACTCACCTTTGGCAATTTCTAACCTGTTTAGCAAGTTGAAATATCACCTATTCCTAGGTGAATGTCTAATCCAATAAACACTAATCTAAGTGTATATAGAAGGGGGATCAATGTCTACCTATTTAAAATTTAATTCACAATGAATTCATAATAAGTAGAAATTGAAACAAGCAAGTATTGACTTATTTGATTCTCGAATGCGGAATTAAGAGAGAATCAAATATTTCAATCTTGCACAAAAATCATTCACACAAATTAGCATTCAACACAAATGATTTTTGTTGACGGGGAAAACCTAACGGAAAAAACCCCGGGACCTAGTCCAGAAATTATCACTAAGAGTTGTGAGAAATCTTACAACCGTTCACATCGACAACACGACTCCCTCATGCAAACTCGACCGGTCTTTCTCCACGACCCGAATCCACGAATCGCCTCTTCAATGATATGTGCGTCACCAACTCGGAATCCACCAAGCCTCGCACTTGTAGCTCGAATCCTCAAGCCTCTTGTACGCCTCCAACCCGGAATCCACCAAGCCTCGTACTTGTATGCTCGAATACACGAGCCTGCACCTCGCCGGAACTCCACCGACGAACTCACCGGAACTCCACCGGTGACTGTAATGGTGTTTGAAGATTTGGGTGTTTCTTCAACACTCTTTAGCTCTCATGCTAGAATGATATGCAATATCTAGCTAAAATGAAAAGCCCTATGAGAGTAGAACAAAATCAACTCTCAAGAAGAAGATAGCTCAATCTCTCTCAAGATCTTGAAGCCCTAGCTAGTTGGAGAAGATGACTACAATGGTTTCTCCCTTCTAAGCTCTAACTCTCTTCTTCTCTCTAGATGCATAACCTAAAATGGTTTGCCTCTCTTCTATATAAAGAGAAGGAACAAAACCTAAGGTCATTTGGGTCAAAAGACCAAAAGGGTATCAAACCCAAGGTCTAAAAATCGCGCAGAACACAAAACCCAGAAGGGTGTATCGATACACCTCCAGAGGGTATCGATACTGAGCTAACAGGAGAGCTCAGTATCGATACTCACTGAGGTCAGTATCGATACTGTCCTCACCTGTTGAACAGATGAGGTCAGTATCGATACTCCCTTTCAGGGGTATCGATACACACTGGGAATTTTGCGAACTGCCCTTAGTATCGATACTTCTAGAGATGGGTATCGATACGGGCAGCGAAGTATCGATGCGAGCCCCCAGAGTATCGATACTGACCTAGCCTGTAAGTCAGCTAGGTCAGTATCGATACTCCTCAGAGAGGAGTATCGATACCAGCCTAGCCTGACTTACAGGCTAGGTCAGTATCGATACCACCTTCAGAGGGTATCGATACCACCTTGCCCATAAGCTAGAAAAGCTTCTAAAAAGAGTTCTACATTCATCCTAGCTTATGTGGCTAAGTCTTAATGCATTCTAACCACCTATTAATGATAAACATGGTAACTTACCAAAGTGTGGTGAGTTCCGGTGGTGAGTTGAGTCCGTTAGCATGCTTTCTCTTCGATCTTCGATGGAGTGTGAGTTTGCACGAAGGATACACCCTAACTCTAACTCAAGCATGGACTTACAATTGAGTACATTGTCTCATCATGAACATTGACAAACCCAAAGGGACCTTTCAAATTCCCCCTTTGTCAATTTCATGACAAAACCCATACATAAGAAAATTTCCAAAGTACAACATTACAACACGAATTCTCTTACAATGGACTCAATAAAATGCAAAACCTCCCCAATAATAAATGGACAACAATCACAGGAAAATTTCTGCAAAATCACACAAGAGTCATCAAGGCATCATAATATACACAGTAAACATTAACCTTGAGTTTCTTGAAACTCCCCCTATCTTATACAACTCCCCCATAATTACTTCTCCCCCTTTTTGTAATGAAATCGACAAAGGCACGAGGGGGTAGAGGAGCATAAGACGGGAGGTTCACCATTCAACAAGTCAAAACCATTCACGATGATAAATGAGACTTGAAGCATATAGAGATAACCAGCATATAGGATAATCCATAATAATTCATTTGAACCAAAATGAGATTTCCAAGAAAGTTATGAACAAAAATAAACACGCATAGATATCTCAAATACACAATATGATGAAGGAGAAATGGAAGACTACATAAATAAACCAAGTAGTGTCCTAGTCTAATCATACTCTTCACCACAGTCAACCCTAACTTCTTTTCTAGAATCAAAAGACGAACCAGACCCGACAAGACTAACAAATTGATCGGGAGAAGAAAGGTATGGTTCAACACAATCCCTTGAAGGACGGAACGTAGAAGCGTTAAAAATGAACCTTTTCAAAACCGTATCAGAGTAAACGTTCTCTCTGGATACAAGCTGGGAGTTTTTCACAAAATCTATCATGTAAACCATATTTTCAACAAAAACTCCCCCTAAATCGAATCATTCAAGACTTTTTCAATAGAAGATAGTAAGATTCGATAAAAAGACACACTGACAAACTGCTCTACACATGAGCATAAGTGTCAAGATTTAATCCCAACCATGTGAGAAACATTCAGTGTGAGCCATACGGTGAATCAAGACCATCAAGATGAGGAAATTTACACAAGTCTATGAAAGCATCATAAGCAACTGGTTTTCAAGAAGATATTCAAACATAAACCATGAAAACACAAGTTGAATTGACCACAGAGTCCATCGAACAATGGAACAAGTGTGTGTGCAAGTGATGATGTCGCAAAATGTGAAAAGATCCTTGAAAGTTGATAAACATTAAGATTCTACTCTCTCTCTTCACTATTCCAAACCACACTAGTATGGAGGACGAATCACAATGCACGTTCTAAGTAGTTCAAGACCAACATGTTAAGGCATTTCCATTAAGGTGTATTTTAGAATACAAATAGCCCAAGAGCATGTCTCATGACTCATCAAATCTGTCCAAGAGTTTATTATAGATTTGTTATTGATTTGCTCTCAAGGCACCAAGACTTGTCATGTGGTCACACTACGAACTATCATGCCACCAAGCTCAAAATCTTTTACGAGAGCTTACTCTTTAGGTGGCTCCACCAAGCTCAAAATCATTTACGAGAGCTTACTCTTTAGGTGGTACACCGAGTTCAAAATCTTTCACGAGAACTCACTCTTGAGGTGTATAGCAATAATATATATTATCAATAAAGCATAAGTGCTATGATAGTTCGTCCACACTAGTTTAGTTCGAAGTAGTTCGAAAGAAGTACCGAACATACAAACTAGGATCAATCCACACACATTCAATCAAACACAAGATACAAACATAAGTTCAGAAAAGTTCGAGTGAAATGTGTGAAGCAAGGAACTTGAGAATTCATAGTCTATTATCCAAAGATATTTAAGAAATCCAAAGACTTATGATCTCAAGAGCAAGTGACCAAAAACCTTATCTAAGATATTCAAGATGCAAGGAAATGATCACAGTAAAGACACATAGGTCAAGACCAAATCAAAGCACAAATGATCTATGTGCAAAGCAAAGATACTACGGGAGAAAAACATGCAAAAATGCCATGGATTTTCAAAAACACGAAGTATCACAAAATTCTTTCTAGAATGTGAGACAAGAAGTGCAATACAACACAAACTAGAAGAAACACACTCAACTACCCATTATGAGAGAAGAACATGAAACACAGGAGTGGGAGAGTGAAACTGGGTGATCTCAAGACACGGAGACTACACCAAATGCCCTTCTAAGAATAACAAAAATCAAAGAATTCAAGGGCAAGGTGAGGATATCAACAACTAGTATATCATTCAACACATACTTATAATGAATCACCTTCTTTTTAACTAAGTCACGGATAAGGTGCAACCTACTATCAATGTGCTCAGTTCTAGAGAGTTGATCATGAATCATGGTGATATCAAAAGTACTAGTGTTACCACAACAAACAATTAAAGTGGCATGCATCAAACCATAATCAATAGACATATGCAACATCCAAACTAATTGAGTGAAGTATAAACCTGTCGTGATAACCTCTGCCTCTGTTGTGGATAAGGGTTGGGAGTCTTGCTTCATGTTCTTCTTAATATCCACATTCCCAGCCCAACCCACATCGGAGTAGGCACAATCTTTGAGGTTCTTTGCCCAGTTCAAAACCTAGATTCTCCTTGGAAAATCTCTGCACTATCACAAGAAATTCATCAAAAGAATCGGGTTTCTCTCGGAGGGAAACCACCCATGTGAACCGAGAGAAACCAATGACCATAATCAAAATAAATCATTTTAGTACATATGGTCAAATAACCAAAAACCAAACAACTTGAGAGGGATTCAAAGACATTGGTTGGCTCGAAATCAATTGAGACGACAAACAAGATATACAGTATTTACAGTTTGTTACCTCATTCGATTCCGATGGTTTCACCCCCACAAATGTTATTGGGGATGTGGAGCCTTGCCCCCTTGAGTCGACGTGTGTTCAATGTTGTCAACTCGTTTCTTCACCCATACCAGCTTCTCTATCTTCTTCGGGATTTCAACCTTTGGCATTGGTGTTGGGGCTTGCTTCACTTTGGTCTTCTTGCCTTGCTTCTTGACATATGGTCTCTTGCCATTTGTATTTCTACAGCTGTTGGGATTTGCAAGTCTCCCAATCTCTCCGGTCAAAGCCTTTGCTTTACCTTGAAGTTGCTTGAACATCTTGAGCAACTCCTTTTCTCTTTGTGACCGGTGGAAGTCTTCTAAGTAGAATTTGCAAGTATTTTGCAAGTGACCATGATATCCACAATATGAGCATGTGTGGATGTCATGAGGCAATCTCCTTGTGCCTCTTGGCTTGGCTTGTGGCTTGGCAACCTTCTTTGGAGCTTGTTGCTTGCCAACATGCTCTGGAGCTTGTTTGTCGGCATGCATAACAGCTGTCTTTTGTGGAGAAGGAGTCTTAGCTTTCACAAAGGTCATTGGCATTGAACTACTAGCAACTTTACTTGGATCAAATCCGAGTCCCTTCTTGTCACCCGAATTCTGCGACCCTTTCAACATTGACACAAGTGTATTCGACCCGTGATTGAACTTTATAAACATCTCCTTAGACTCTTTCAGCTCATCCTTCACTTTCTTCATTTCATCTAGAAGAGATGTAACTCTCTCATTTGCCACAGCAAGCTCATTCTTGAGAAACTTGATTTCTTTTTCTTTTCCTTCAAGAATCTCATTGCCTTCTACCTCTCTCTTGGAGGCTTCTTCCACTTGAAGAATTAGATCATTCTTCTCAGTCTCAAGACTTGAAACCATCAGTTTTAGCTCTTTGTTGTCTTTGGATAAGCTCTTACTGTTTTTCAAAATTCTTGAGAACAATTCTTCTTCGTGGAGATCATCTTCACTCTCATCCTCCTCACTTGAGGTTTGAACATTTCCCTCATCCTCTACTTGCTCATATGAGGAGGCTTGTGAAGCAGTGAAGCAAACATAATTTCTTGTAGTTTCATCTTCACTGTTATGAGAAGAGTCGGATTCTGACGATGAATCATCAAAAGTGACATTCATCGCATTCTTTCCCTTTGAATCACCAAAGCTCTTCTTGTTTGGGCAAATATTTGCCATGTGTCCAAAACCTTGACACTTGAAACATTGAACCTCCTCATAACTCTTCTTCTTCTCAAACCGATCTTCATTTGGTTTGGACTTGGAGAAGGAAGAGTTCATCTTGTCGAATACCTGAGATCCACCTCTCTTCTTTTTCATATACTTCATGAATTTTCTTGTGAGGATAGCAATCTCATCATCGCTTGAGTCATCAGAGGATTTATCTTTTGATTTACTAGCTTTCTTGAAGGCCTTGAAAGCTATATTCTCGGACTTCTTTGTAGAGCGGAAGTTTGACTCGAATGTCCGGAGATTTCCTGCAAGTTCCTCAGGTAGAAGAGCATCAATATCTTTACTCTCCTCAATAGCCGTAACTTTGGCTTCAAATCTCTTGGGGAGAGATCTTAGAACCTTACGGACTATCTTGGAGTTGGAAATAGTCTCTCCTAAGGCAAACATGTTGTTTACAATTTCACCGAGTTTGCCATAGAACTCGTTGAAGGTCTCACTTTCCTCCATTCGAAGATTTTCGAATTGGGTTGTCAACATTTGCAACTTTGCAATTTTGACGGTCTGGGTACCTTCATGTGTGACCTCTAATATCTTCCATGCCTCTTTGGCCACAAGGCAATTGGATATACTACGAAACTCATCAGCTGTTACAGCATTGAATATGGCATTAAGGCCTTTGCTGTTATATGTTGCCTTATCTAGTTCATCTTTAGTCCAGGCATCACTAGCTTTAAGTTTAGTCACAACAACACCATCAATTGTGGTGGTTGTAGTTGGAGGGGACCAACCATACTCTACAGCCATCCAAACTCTTTCATCGATAGAGCTTAGGAAGGCTCTCATGCGTGCTTTCCAATACGCATAATTACTACCGTCGAACAGTGGAGGTCTGTACACGGAACTTCCTTCCATATTTCACTACACGGATCTCACCGGGATGTAAAGCCCTAAATGGTGAACTATGCTCTGATACCAATTGAAATATCACCTATTCCTAGGTGAATGTCTAAACCAATAAACACTAATCTAAGTGTATATGGAAGGGGGATCAATATCTACCTATTTAAAATTTAATTCACAATGAATTCATAATAAGTAGAAATTGAAACAAGCAAGTATTGACTTATTTGATTCTCGAATGCGGAATTAAGAGAGAATCAAATATTTCAATCTTGCACAAAAATCATTCACACAAATTAGCATTCAACACAAATGATTTTTGTTGACGGGGAAAACCTAACGGAAAAAACCCCGGGACCTAGTCCAGAAATTATCACTAAGAGTTGTGAGAAATCTTACAACCGTTCACATCGACAACACGACTCCCTCATGCAAACTCGACCGGTCTTTCTCCACGACCCGAATCCACGAATCGCCTCTTCAATGATATGTGCGTCACCAACTCGGAATCCACCAAGCCTCGCACTTGTAGCTCGAATCCTCAAGCCTCTTGTACGCCTCCAACCCGGAATCCACCAAGCCTCGTACTTGTATGCTCGAATACACGAGCCTGCACCTCGCCGGAACTCCACCGACGAACTCACCGGAACTCCACCGGTGACTGTAATGGTGTTTGAAGATTTGGGTGTTTCTTCAACACTCTTTAGCTCTCATGCTAGAATGATATGCAATATCTAGCTAAAATGAAAAGCCCTATGAGAGTAGAACAAAATCAACTCTCAAGAAGAAGATAGCTCAATCTCTCTCAAGATCTTGAAGCCCTAGCTAGTTGGAGAAGATGACTACAATGGTTTCTCCCTTCTAAGCTCTAACTCTCTTCTTCTCTCTAGATGCATAACCTAAAATGGTTTGCCTCTCTTCTATATAAAGAGAAGGAACAAAACCTAAGGTCATTTGGGTCAAAAGACCAAAAGGGTATCAAACCCAAGGTCTAAAAATCGCGCAGAACACAAAACCCAGAAGGGTGTATCGATACACCTCCAGAGGGTATCGATACTGAGCTAACAGGAGAGCTCAGTATCGATACTCACTGAGGTCAGTATCGATACTGTCCTCACCTGTTGAACAGATGAGGTCAGTATCGATACTCCCTTTCAGGGGTATCGATACACACTGGGAATTTTGCGAACTGCCCTTAGTATCGATACTTCTAGAGATGGGTATCGATACGGGCAGCGAAGTATCGATGCGAGCCCCCAGAGTATCGATACTGACCTAGCCTGTAAGTCAGCTAGGTCAGTATCGATACTCCTCAGAGAGGATTATCGATACCAGCCTAGCCTGACTTACAGGCTAGGTCAGTATCGATACCACCTTCAGAGGGTATCGATACCACCTTGCCCATAAGCTAGAAAAGCTTCTAAAAAGAGTTCTACATTCATCCTAGCTTATGTGGCTAAGTCTTAATGCATTCTAACCACCTATTAATGATAAACATGGTAACTTACCAAAGTGTGGTGAGTTCCGGTGGTGAGTTGAGTCCGTTAGCATGCTTTCTCTTCGATCTTCGATGGAGTGTGAGTTTGCACGAAGGATACACCCTAACTCTAACTCAAGCATGGACTTACAATTGAGTACATTGTCTCATCATGAACATTGACAAACCCAAAGGGACCTTTCACAAGTCTTCCTTGCTATTCACATCCAATCCCACCTCACTCACATGCCCCAGCTGCATATGACTCAACTTTGAAGATTAAAACTTCCTTATCTTTAGTTAACGGCTCCACCTGTCATTGTACCACCTTGAATCACCAATTTGGAGTTACCATACGCTATCTTTAGAACTCCCCTTTCAGCCACAAACTGTAGCCCTTGGATTCTAAAGCATCAAGAGAAATCAAATTCTTTTCAGTTTAAGAATGTGTCTCACCTCAGATAAGATTTTCATCTTATCCTCACTGGTCTTGATCTGAACCGTTCATATCCCAACCGTCTTGCAAGCTAAGTTATTACCCAACAATACATGACCTCTATCCACCTCCTTGTACGAAGTGAACCAATCCCTATTAAGACATACTTGATAAGAACAAATAGAATCAAGAATCTATACCTCACGATGATCACCCGATGTGACCGTTAAGACCTCTCATGTATCTGACTCTTCCTTTGCAATTGTTGTTGCTACTAATCTTGACTTCCCTCTATGTGCCTTATCTTGTGACACCAATAACTTCAATCTCCTTCTTGGCTTTTTCCTTAATTATAGGATTTTTCCTAGATACATACTCATTCCCCTTCACAAACAAGCATACAACCTGAATGTCATCTATTGCATCACCTATACTCATTGATCAAAAGGTAGCACTTTGATTCTTCTAAAGAGATAGTTTCCTTTTATGCTAATAGACCTTGAATCGATGATTCAAACAAATTTGGGAAGTAAACACAACAATAACATAATATTATCTTCATCACGTACTACTTCACCCACATTCAATAATTCACAGATAATCTTATGTAAATTATTAATATGGTAAAATATAGCCATACCTTCTTTGAACAAAATATAATACGATTGTTTCTTTCAAAATAACCTACTTGAGAGAGACTTCGTCATGTAAATTATGCAACTTCTTCCACAATCATCATCCTTCACATCCGCTGGTTTTCCCTTGAAGGCCTTGTGCTTAACCTTATTGAATCAACGAATCCTTCATTTAGACTTGCCATAGTCCATAATCTACCTTCCCGTTAATCTTCTACACATCGAACCTCGTGTTCAAAAAATCCTTACAAATTTTGATGCCATCTCTCAACACGATCGAATAACCCAAAACTCAGATTTTAGTTTGTATCGACCAACAAACTACACGGTTCCTTGGTCAAACCTGCCGATCTGATTCCTTAACCAAAGCTCTGATACCAGTTTGTTGGAAATTTTGGGAAATAGATACTCAATCACATACGCACAATCTAGGAGATGAATCAAATATGCAAAATAATAACGAAAGAACGAGAAACAAACAAACCACACACAATACAAGATTTGCGTGGTTCGGCAAGATTGCCTACATCCACGGGCGATGATGATCCTTTCTACTATATGAAAATAGCGAAGAAACAGTAACAAGAGACTCACCTTCAATGGCAGCCCACACACCACAAGAGAAAATCTTATAGCCCCTTCACAAGAGAAATCTCAATGTTGTCAAGACCTAACTCACAACCCTCTCTCAATGGTTGAACGCCATATGGCAACCCTAAAGGGATGCCGACCATTCTTCTCCCTTGCTCTCTAGCTACACACCTTTCTCTCCTTCTTTTCTCTCTCTAATCTTAGCAAAAGCCGCCATTGTTGATCACCAAAAGCTCTGATACCAATTATTAGGATTTTCTCCCGCTGTATGCTTAGGATTCACCACAAATAATGACAAGCAAATACTAACATGGAAATAATAGAGAAAGGAAATAGAAACACACCACAAACGAATTACGTGATTCACCACTCTTTGGCTACGTCCACGGCAAAGAACAACTTCTTTCACTAAGATCAAAGGGATTACAAAGTAAGCCACACACTCAACTACTCTCACAACCCTTTCAAGAGATCTCACACTCTCAATGTTATTTTCTAAATGCTTTAGGCTAATGCCCTATCCCATATATATAGCCTCCAATAGGTATCCCAATCCTAGAAGGAAAAGGAAATCCTAAACTAAATATGAAAGGAAATCTACCTAAAATAGCAGTTCCCTCAAATACAAGAGAAAAAGTGTCTAAACCTAGTGGGACTCTAAATAAGAATCCTTCTAAATATCGACAAACTAACAGGACCCACCACCTTTCCCATCCCAAAAGTGTTATGAGGGAGTTTCCAACTGATGTGGCAGTAGGATAGACCATGCCACATATGCTTTTGGCATTTGGTCGGTCCAAACAATAGTACTCGAGTTGAGTTTTAAACCATAGGAAGTCTTATGTGGCAATATATTGAATTCTAATTTATTTATCTAATCTCGACAGATCATGTAAAATTGAATACAATGCACTAGAGTCAAACATAAAGTCAATAAGAACAACATAGTAGTCTAAAGTTTTTGCAAATTTGACAAAAAAACATCCACAGTAAGCACTTCTAAAATGGCAAAATGCCCTACGAGGCTCATATCTTGTGTAAAAATAGCATATGCGATAACAAGAATACAAATATGCATGAGATGGCTTCCTGACACACCGCCCAATGTTGGGCGGTCTCCTTGGAACATGCCTAACACAAATTTTTTTTTTATTGAAGAATGGCCGAAAACTCCATTATAAAAATATTTATACCCAAAAATTTCACAAACATATCAATATGTCCAAAATCTCCAAAAGAACGTGTAAAGATAGATTTGTCCTTCAACTAAGTCAAAAGATTCCGTTATTTTTGATGCATACAAGCAATAACTACATCCTTTAAAAAAAATTAAAACAAAAAAAAAATCTTAACTTTAAAAATACAAACTGATTTTTTCACAAAAATTATATTTTTGGAAAGCATTTGTTGAGATCTTCGAAATAAGACTAGTCAACAATACTTTTTTTCATAATTTTTTTGCATTATGCAAACACTAGTCTTCGCATCCAAATTTGAATTTACTTGCCAAAAATATTTTTATAAAATACAAAAATATTTGTACAAGTAGAAAATTATGTTTTAACACGTTTTTAACACATTTGTATCTAAATTCATATTTTCATGCTTCAAAACCAAAAACTATTAAAACAGTAAGTAAGATCTCGACTAATTCAAATATATAAATTTTATCAACATATGTTACTAAAAACAACATGCAAAAATATTTTAGCCAAAATTTTAAATAATTACTTTAAAAAAAAAAATATTGTTATCTAATCTCATTTCAAATATCTCGACGAATTCTTCCCAAATATATAAAATTTGTCAAAATCTGATTTTTAGTTTAAGAGATATAACATTTTAAAATTTAAAAATAAAAAAGATAATTAACTTTCTCTCTGCAACTATGCACCTTTAAAATAATAAAAAATAATAAAATAAGGGTTAGTGGAACTAAAAATTCACAAAAAAGGAGTAAACAATGCTATTTTAAAATTTAAGTTTGTGTAAATGTTAATGGAACTCAATTATCCCAATTTCAGTTCTTGAGTTAGTTTAATAACTGAACCAGAATGACCTGTTGACACCCCTAATTTCTTAACCAACAATTCATTGTATCAAGGCAAACATGATTTTTATTATTATTTATTTTAAATTAGATATCATGAATTCTGCATCCAAACACACTACAATTTAATTAAATATAAAGTTTCTGTTTCTTTTAAACTACTTTAATTAAGGAAATAATAAGAACAACAGTTTTGCAAATAATGAATTTCTAATTAAAGATAGTTTTTATTTACTAATACTTCTATTTGTTACAGTAGTTAATTAAGAATTGATATTTGGCAATAGCTAGTGATGTGGCATTCTATATATTGAGTTTTTCACAACAACATTAAAAGTTTTTAATATAGTAATATAGTATAAATAGTACAGATATATGACAGATATGTAGAACGTGAGCGCTATTTTGTCCACCCTCTTTACAAAATGTAGACATTTGCCTAAGGATGAGAACTGGGCAATAGAAGGTCCTCTGTGTAAAGCTCAAGATTGACACGATTTTGTGTCCATATGTGTTCAAGAACTCCAGACGCACAGGCCAATAGCAAAGATGCCAGCAAACAGCCCTGTTGGATAGATTCTACAACCAGCCTGCTGTATCTTCTTGTTGACGCTCATGATAGCCACACTCCCGGTGAACTCGGATCACATTCAAGGTTAACACGCGATTCCCGATGGCGCCGTTGAGCCGCAGGTGTTCTACAAGCCATATCTAGAAAAGAACCAGAAAGCATTAATACCTCAGTAAGTGATAAAGAGGCCAAGGAAAAGAACTCAAAGAGGGAATACTTGGAGCAAGTGGAGGCTACCCCGTATCTGTCTTGTCTCAGCGTAAGAGTCCAAGCTGTCGAAAAGCTCCCACAAAATGGCAGGCACATAAGCCCGACCCTCTCTAGCCTGCTTCAAAATAGCGATCACCACGGGAGAGCACCTCCGTCCGTCTATGTGAAACAGGTACTTACCCAGAAGCGCAATGCATAATGCCCGACAACGAACTTCAGGGTCCTCACACGGGCGGAAATGAGGAACAAAGTTTTTAATATGCACCCCATTTGGAAGAAAGACATGGTCAAGGGAGTGGCGACAGCGCCCGCCCAAAAAATAACTAAAATCCAGACGGGAAACTCCGCCAGGCAGATGGGTGAAGAGAGGCCCATTATAAGAAATGCCATGGATTTTGCTGAATTCCTCGATGGTGGGGCACATGTCACAAAAACCAAAACAGAAAATGTGAAGATCTCGGACCCAACAGGTGGCTGCCGCCCTCAAGAGGTCCATGTCTAAATGGAACCCCACAAGGTTAGAGATATGTCCGAGGCAGTGAGCTCGGCTGAAGGAGTTTTCGAAGTCATCAAGGTTGTGTACCCAAGCATGGAAGGCCTCCATTTTCTCAAGAAAGCAACAAAAATTTGAAGAACAAGATAGAAAAGGATTGGTGTGGATATCAGATAATGAATCATAGGGTATTTATAAAACCAGAAGGAAGAAGGAATAGGTTTGGTCAACTCCTCGCATAGAGTGCACATCGAAAAGGGGAAGAGTGCACATGGAAAGTAGGGGGAAGTGTGCATATGGAAAAGAGTGAAAATACTTGTTTAACAGAAGAAATTTGATCATCTCTTAGTCTCCAGTCAGTCAAACAATATAAAGGAAGAAGATGAAGCGTTGATGTAATTGAGTGGTGTAAAAATCCTAGCATGATGCACAAGCCCTACGGTCGCGATCCAGCAAGAGATCTCCCCTCGCCATCTGGGTAACTCAAAAATTGTCAAAATGGATCTTTCAAAAAAAAAAAAAAATGATCGAGATTTCAAAACCATCATTCACCAAATTCACCCGGCAAAATGCCAAAGAATTGCGGACCACTCTTCGCCATGGCAAAGTTGGCAGGAGCATGCAGGTCCAGCGGCTGTCCGATCAAAGTCGGCAGCACCGCACAAACCTTCACTCAATCGTAGGGGTCGAACTAGCTCGGAACCAGACTGGCGAGATTCACACCCAACTTCGGCTGACTACAAACGGTTAGCCAAATTCACCTTATACCACCCGGCAAAATGCCAAAGAATTACGGACCACTCTTCGCCGTGGCAAAGTTAGCAGGAGCATGTAAGTCCAGCGGCTGTCCGATCAAAGTCGGCAGCACTGCACAAACCTTCACTCAATCGTAAGGGTCGAACTAGCTCGGAAGCAGACTGGCGAGATTCGCACCCAACTTGGGCTGACTACAAACGGTTAGCTAAATTGACCTTACACAATCCGGCAAAATGCCAAAGAAGTACGGACCACTCTTCGCCAGAGCAAAGTTGGCACACTACAAAACAAAAGACTTTTAGCGACGGTTTGACAATTACCGTCGCTAATGCATAACTTACCGACGGATTAAGATTTATCGTCGGTAAAAGTCAGTCTTTGCCAACGGTTTGAGTTTGGGCCGTCGTAAATATGATAATTAACGACGGATAATGTCCGTCATTAATTCCCTTATTGTGTAGGGCAAAATTCTCAATGACGCACTCTTTAACGACGGTTATAATTTCATCGCAAATGTTTGGTTTTCCAATGGGTCTGCAAATGTGTTCCGCCGTTAAAATTCGTCGGTAAACATTTGCTTTGCAAATAAAAATCATAAGAGTTGAAATAGATAAGAAGCCCTAATTTTTCTGTTGTGTTCTGTTATATTCTTGGGTGGCTGGGTGGCTAAGACGAAAATTTCTGGTGGCTGAGACGAAATTTTCAGATGACCTGCTATCTCTCTGTTCTTTATATTCTTCAACTTCATCTTCATCATCATCATCTCAATTTCTTGCGAGCAGCAGCAGCAGCAAAGTAGCAGCATCAGCAGCAGGATCTTTTACAAAGTTTTAATTGATTTGAGGTCGTCACCTCTTCTTCTTCTTCTTCTTCATTTGTTTTAGAATTTTATTCATATTTTATAGTGTTAATTTGTTTCCATCATCATCATAATCTGATGATGGAGGTAATTAGTAAATTAAATTGAATATATACAGCTTGATTTGATTTTAGGTTTAGGTTTAGGTTTTTTAATGTTGGCTATATATATAGCTTGATTTGATTTCTCAAATTGAACTACACACTGTCAAATTCGAACCATATTTGTCTATCAGATTTCGTATAGATTTCAGGTTTATTTTTTTTGATTTCAGGTCTATTTTTTTTTATTTCAGGTCGTTTTTTTTATTTCAGGTCGATTTTTTTTTTGTTAAAAATCCTTATTGCATAGATTTGTTGAACATCTGTTTGTTCTTTGATTTCTTCAATTTTTTTCATTAGCTAGATTTATTTAACATTTTGTTATGATGATGAGTTTTATTTTTCATAAGCTAGATCATATGATTTTACTGTTTTTATTGTAGATTGTTGTTAGTTCTTTGATTGTTTTGATTTGTTATTTGTTCTTGAGTTTTACTTTTCATAAGCTAGATTATATGATTCTACTGTTTTTAATGTAGATTGTTGTTTGGGTACTTAGAAAGTACATTTTCCACTTCATTTCTTTCAGTGTTTTTTGTATACCTTTCGGGGGCGTTGCCCCCTCGACCCCCATTCGAACAAAATAATTATTGAAAATGTCAAACATAATATAGTTTTCTTCGATGTTAAGGTGAGAATCAACACCCTAATGCTTTGGAGGTGGTAAGATGGAATAATCTTTTGAGGTTAAGTTTATAAATCATCACCCTAATGCTTTGGAGGTGGTGAGATGGAATAATCTTTTGAGGTTAAGTTGATAAATCATCACCCTAATGCTTTGGAGGTGGTGAGATGGACTAATCTTTTGAGGTTAAGTTGATAAATCATCACCTTAATGCTTTGGAGGTGGTGAGATGGACTAATCTTTTGAGGTTAAGTTGATAAATCATCACCCCTAATGCTTTGGATGTTGTGATTTTCATGGTGTTGACATTTTTTGTTATTAGGTCATGCCACTTGAGTTTTCTCTTAAATGTATGAACCTAATATTAGTTGTATATTCAAGCTTAAATTACTAAGATCATTTTGTTGTAGGCTAGCTTCATTGAACTCTTTCGCACGGAAAGTAGTATTGCCAAAGAATGATTGATCATTTGAAAATAACATAAAACATGGCAACAACCCTTACAACCTTGGCCTTACTTGATTGAGCTCTTCATATGGAGTCCATGTAGCTAACATTCTCTTTATAAGTTTGTGGTTTGTTTGAGAAAGGGATTGAAGATAAGTGAAGAAGACATTGTTAATACATCAAGGAGATGGAAGTACTAGTATTGACATGTTTTGTTATTTTCATTTGAAAATGCATCAAGGAGATCATTTTGTTGTAGGCTAGCTTATTGAACCCTTTCATTTGAAGTACTACTTGTCATTTGAAAATAACAAAACATGTCAATACTAGTACTCCCATCTCCTTGATGTATTAACAATGTCTTCTTCACTTATCTTCAATCCCTTTCTCAAACAAACCACAAACTTATAAAGAGAATGTTAGCTACATGGACTCCATATGAAGAGCTCAATCAAGTAAGGCCAAGTTTGTAAGGGTTGTTGCCATGTTTTATGTTATTTTCAAATGATCAATCATTCTTTGGCTATACTACTTTCTGTGCGAAAGGGTTCAATAAGCTAGCCTGCAACAAATGATCTTAGTAATTTAACTTCAATGTACAGCTAATATTAGGTTCATACATTTAAGAGAAAACTCAAGTGGCATGACCTAATAGCCTTTGGTGTTGGAGGGATGCTTGGTGCTGGAGTTTTGTCACTACATGTCAAGTAGCTCATAAAACCTCAGGCCATGCCTTCTTTGTATAGCCAAACTTGAAATGTATAATAAACAAATGTATTAGATGATGAGTAAAATTTGGTATTAGAGAAGACATGCAACTTTTATACTAGATCATGGTGAGTTGAATTTAGTATGAAATAAGACATACAACTTTTTATATTAGATATAATGAGTTGAATTTAGTATACGAGAAGACATACGACTTTTTATATTAGATATAATGAGTTGAATTTAGTATGAGAGAAGACATACAACTTTTTATATTAGATAATGATGAGTTGAATTTAGTATGAGAAAAGACATACAACTTTTATATTAGATCATGATGAGTTATCGAACACCGATTTTGATCCCCCCAATGATTTCATCGGGATTGTGCCATCTTTGAGCCCAAGTGGTTGGATATTCTTGAGGTGAAATTCTAGGTTGAATATCTTGATTGTTGACGATCATGGTTTATGGAAAAGTTTGTTCAACCTTTGGGTCTTGTAAAGGAGATGTATCACCATCATTGATAGAACTAAGTTCAGTTTTTGTTATCTTATCTTCAACAAGATTATCAACTTCTAGTGCATCAAAAGATGAAGAAGTGTTAGAATCATCAATAATGATATTAATGGATTACATGATAATTCGGTCCTTCTGTTGTGGACACGAAAGGCCCGACTATCCAAAGTATACCAAATGAAGATTCCTTCATCACTTTTGGAGTCAAATTTTCCAGCATCCTCTCTATCCCTAAGGATGTAGCATAGACTTCCAAAAACACGAAGGCAACTTAAATTTGGTTTCTTACCAAACCAAAGTTCATAAGGGGCATTAAAAATTTTGGGTCTAAAATAAACTCGATTAACCAAGTAACATGCTGTAAAGATAGCTTCACCCTAAAACCTTTGTGCTAGATTTTTTCTATGTTGGATCACTCTAGCCATTTCTTGAATCACGCGATTCTTCCTCTCAGCCACCCTATTTTGTTGAGGAGTTATGGGTGCTGAAAGTTCATATTTTACGCCATTTTTATCATAAAAGTCTTCAACTTTTGATTCTTTGAATTCGGTACCGCGGTCACTCCTAATCCATTTGATTTTGCATTCTTGCTCATTTTGAATTCTCTGGCATAAAACGAAAAACTCATCAAAAGTGTCAGATTTTTCTCTAAGAAAAGCAATCCAAGTATATCTAGAGAAATCATCTACCATGACAAGTATATATCATTTTCCACCAATACTTTCGGTTCTCATAGGACCTATGAGATCCATGTGAATTAATTATAGTGGTTTGGTGGTAGCAATATCTTTTGATGATTTATGTGAACTTCTTGTTTGTTTGCCCTTTTGGCATCGTCCAAAAATTCCATCAATAGTCTTACTTACCTTAGGCAGTCCACGAACTAACTCTTTGTTAGCAATCTTTGCTAGATCTTTGAAGTTGACATGACCTAGTCTTTGATGCCAAAAGTAAGTAACATCAAGTTTAGACAAATTGCAGGTTAGGTTAGGAGATGCATTAATCATGTAACAATTGCTACTAGATCTCCTACCAATCATTACACATTTACCATTACCATTCATGATTTCACAGCAATTAGAAGTAAATTTCACTGAATGGTTGGAGTAAAAAATTTGACTAATACTTAGAAGGTTAGCAGCCATGCCTTCTATATAGAGTACATCTTTGATTTCTGGTACACTGGGTAACTTAATCGTACCTTTACCTTTAACATAGGAGGTTCTACCATCACCAAATGTTACAACTCCTCCATCTAGACCTATGAAGTGACTAAAGCATGATTTGTCACCAGTCATGTGCCTGCTACAACCACTATCAAGAAACCAAATCAAGTGAGTTACATGCTTTATAGGCAATTAAAGCAACATTATCCTTCAACTCACTCTTCTTAAACCATAGTGATTTTTCTTTTGTATTGTCTTGGGTGGGTTTAGAGGTCATAGGAACAACATCCAAAGATTTAGCTGGTTCCTTATTTGCTTTATATAGAGTTTTACCTTTGGGTGCATTACCTTGTATACTCTTTGTGAGTTTTGAGATCTCACCAGATATGTTTCTTACTTTTGCTTGCAATTCTTTGTATTGAGAGAGAAAATTTGCTTTTCTTTGTTCATTGAAAACATCTTCCATATAAAATTTGCAAGTGTTTTGCAAGTGACCTAAGATACCACAATAAGAACACATTTCAGCAAAATAAGTACCTTTTTCCTTACCCAGATTTTTACTAGCTTGTCTGGATGTGCTCTTTGGAGGATCTTTTGAGCATGTTGCTCATTGGCTTTCACAAACTTTGTTCCTTGCGGTGAGTTGGAACTTGTTGTAGCATCAAAACCCAATCCTTTCTTATCATTTGCAGTTTTGGCTACATTCAACAAGTTAGATATAAAATTAGAACCATGATTAAATTTATCTAACAAGTCATTTGATAAGACCAAGTCTCTCTTAATTACATCAAGAGTGGAATTAAGAGACTTGATTTTATTTAAAGCTTTTTCATGATCCAACTCAAGAGAGTTAATCTTGATGAGTAGCCTGGAAATTTCAGCTTCAAGTTGCTTTGTTTTGTTGGAGCTTTCTTGCAACTTGATCATGGCTTCATCCCGTTCAGTTTGCATGAATGTCAACTTTCCATCTAGCACCTTATTCTCCTTGGACAGGTCCATTCTCTTTTTTAGGAGATTAGCACACAATTCCTCCGGATCTATTTTCTCATCAGTCTCCTCATGTTCACTAGAAGTGTCAGCATTTTTGAATATTTGAGAGAGAGTAGCAGTCATGGCCTTCATTTCCTCCATTTCTCCTTCACTAGAATCACAAGTGTTGGAGGATGAGTCGGAGTCGTCAAGTGTGACCTTCCTTGCTTTCTTAGCTTTGGCCGAAGCTTTGTTTGGACATTCATTAGCCATGTGTCCAAGGCCATGACATTTGAAGCATCAAACTTCTTCAGATTTCTTCTTCTCAAACTTTTTATCAAAGTTCTTGACTTTGTCATGTGGCCTTATTTTGGAAGAAGAACCAAATCTTGGTTTTTGAAACTTCTCCTTTTTGTTCTTCAAGAAACTCTTGAATTGTCTTGTGAGAAGAGCCATTTCTTCATCACTTGAGAAGTCTTCATCTTTGGAACTTCTTGAGTCTATCAAAGCAATGTTCTTTGATTTCCTTGAAGATTTGAAACCAACCTCAAACGTCCTTAAATTTCCTGCAAGTTCTTCCGGGAGAATAACATCAATATCTTTAATATCCTCAAGAGCCGTAACTTTAGCTCGAAATCTCTCGGGATGAGATCTCAAAACTTTATGAACTATTTTGGAGTTAGAGATAACTTCACCCAAAGCAAAAGAGTTGTTGACAATGTCATTTAATTTGGCATAAAATTCATCAAAGGTTTCATTGTCATCCATTCAAATAGTTTTAAATTGGGTAGTTAAAATTTGAAGCTTTGCCATTATAATAGTCCTAATACCTTCATGGGTTATCATTAAAATATCCCACACCTCCTTTGCTACTTCACAATTAGATATACGACGAAATTCATCAGTCGTTATAGCAACATAGACGGCATTAAGAGCTTTGCTATTTCTTATAGCAGCTTCAGTCTCATTGGTAGTCCATTGGTCTTTCGGTTTAGGAACTTCTCTAGAGTTGTCTCTTGTACCAGTCATCATGGTAGGAGGAGACCAAGCAACTTCCACAATTCTTCGAACTCTTTGGTCTAGGGACTTGAGGAAAGCCCTCATTCTAGCTTTCCAATAGGGATAATTGCTACCATTGAATAATGGTGGTTTGTTTACATCACTACCTTCTCTTTGTGAATCCATTTAGTCACAAATAAGGATCACACCTAGGTTGTTAACCCGAACAAGTGAACCCGCTCTGATACCAATTGAAATTCTAAATACCCTACAGTTTAGTTAGAATAATTGTATGTCAATGTGACTGAGGTTAAGGATTACACACTCACCTGATAAAAAATACTAAGGTGATAACCAGTTAAACAATAATCTCTAAACAAGGAGATTGACCTATTCGAATCTTAATGTGCGGAATTAAGAACAAAAATCGAATATTTCATTCTCGTAATCGATATGAAAATATGCACAAGAGATTTTGTTTACGAGGAAACCCAATCTGGGAAAAACCCTGGGACCTAGTCCAGAAAACAATCCACTAAAAGTTAATGAAAGCTTATAACCCAATTTACCACTTAATGGACACAAATTACGACTCCCTCTATGCTCCAACAGTTACGGTGTATAGTTTCTTCCACCAATTCGAACTCCACAAATTTACCTTTTAGTAAATGTTGATGCGACTCCAACTTGACCTCCACAAGTCCCGCACCTTGAACCAATACTTGACTCCTCAAGTATTTCACCACGAGCTTGTCACTTCCAAGCTCAACAACCGGAACTCCACCGGCACACAAAAACGAAGTTTTTGATTTTAAGATGGGAAGGATTTGAACCAAGTTCAACAAGCTTGGAATCTCTAAATTTTTAGCTAAACTCTCCAAGCACTTGTTGAGGTTAGGGGTGATTGGTTGAATGAATACTGAAGTTTCAACCACTATTTATAATAAAATGTCCAGCCCAATCCTATACTAAACTATTGGGTCTAGGTCTAATGGTAGATACCATTATTAGAGATGAGAGATCATTCTCTTGAGCCTCTTATCCCACTTAAAAATGTTTCCCACGCCCAATTATTTCCCTAAAACAAGGCTTAGAGGGAGATGCGCAATAATGGTTAATAAGTTACTTTACAGCTCAGAAAATCGCACAAACAGATCAAATCTAGGCGCTGGTTTCGAAACCAAGCAGATTGATTTCGAAAGCAACATGTGGTTTTGAAACTAACCCTTTTTGGTTTCAAAACCAAAATGGATCTGTGATGTTTTTTTTATACTTAATTTCAAAACCAACAAGTTTGAATTTGAAACCAAACTTCATCTAATGATAGATAATATTTGGTTTTGAAACCAAACTTCATCTGACATTAGATAGAGTTTGATTTCGAAATCAAGCTACGGTTGATTTCGAAATTATTTTTTTCTGTTTAAAACAACCATCAGCATAGTTGGTTTCGAAACCAAGAAATTTGGTTTCGAAACCAAACTATCCAAATTCTGAAAAAACATCTTTAAAGCAATTTTAAAAGTATGGGAAATACTGTAATTATCTAACCACCTATGGTACTTAGTGTTCTAAGTCACTTACCATCCTAGGATGTCTTCCGGTGGTGAGTTGAGTTCTTCAGTGCCTTTGTAGATTTCTTCAAATCGATTCGACCCAAGACTCTCTAGACTCTAACTCAAGTTACAAATACGTTCTTTAGTTTCCCTTTGACACGAAATATGACAAACAGAAACACATGATAAAACTCATAGACCTTTCAAAGTGCTAATTTTTTGTGTATCTCCTACTCGTTTAGATCACATCAGCGCATGGGTCATCTCCAAGTGGGCCAATTTCATTCAATATTATTTCTATAATAATTACACTCAGTTATAACTAACGGTGGATGCCACATGTATGGAGCTGATCAAAGGCTAAATTTTTGCGAGGAAGATCTCCTCATCAATTAGATCACATCAGCCATAGGTCTTCTCTAAGTGGCCTCGCCTAGCACCCACTATATTATTATACTGACACACGCATAGCGTGTGCAAGTGGGCAACGTAAGTTTATGAAGGGTTTAACCAAAAAATGCGTCGCATAATTTACTAACTCTCAGTTAATTTACCAAATAATGTGTAACATAATGAGTTGGTGAGGAGGGATATTATCTCATATCAAAAATAAAATAAAAGGGATTTTATCCTCATAGGAAATTAATCATTAGATCATCTTTATGTTGGCCTTAATAGATTGTGTAAAATGAATTATTCAATCACCATTGATGTCCATTTAACTTTTAATGGGGCTAGAAGCATTAAAATGATATGATTTGTGGCAAGGATGATTCACATGCTAAAGAGATTATCCTCAAAGAAAATCAACCTTTGGATCATCTTCAAGTGTTCCCCACACAACTATGTAAAAGTTATGTGAAAGGACCTATGTAAAAAGTGGGTAATCAAGGATACTAATATATTTGAACAAATTTAATGTCTACAACATGTAAGAATGTCCATTAAATGTGGGGTGTCGATTAACTGGTATATATAAAGGTTATCTTTTTGCTAAGGCTTTTGCTACACAGCTTTGTAGTGCTTGCATTGAGACAATTCAATGGCTGAAGTTTTGTGAGGATGATCCTCACCATATTTTTTTTCCTCACCACTACATTTATTTCATTCTTATCAAACATTCCTCATTATAAAACTTCTACCCCTGGTGAACTTTTCAATTGTCATTGGTGACGCAGCTAAAAGTTTTTCTAATTATAATACCCTTATTTCCTTAAGTCTCTAATTATGGGGGCAGCCACTCTAGATGAGGGCACCCTGTTAGAATTTCAGTAATTTTAAGATTATGCTAGTGTTTATATAAACTAACCCTAACACTAAACCCCCTTTGTTTTCCATCGATTAGAAGAGAGGAGAAGGGAGGGAGAAGGCTGCTCAGCCAGGGCAAGGGAGAGAGGGAGAGAGAGAGCCTCTTGAAAGAGAACCCATGGTTTTGTGAAAGAGAAATCTCAGAGAATCAAGTTGTTGCAGAGGAGCTTCTTATTCTTCTTCTTCCTTGGGATTCAACATCCTTGGGGTTTTGAGGCAAGTAGTAACTTGCTCCTTTGGTATAGACTTAGGTTTTCTATATTGCTTTGATAATTTCTCAAGAAATGCCTACATGAAATCTAGGTTTATGCTTGGTATACATATCTAATCCATTAAGGAATGCATAAAGACTGGGTTTTAATGTTGTTGCATGATATCTACATGAATGAAGGAATGTATCAATGTGTGTATGTTTTTCTTTGGGTAAAAAGCATGGAATCTATTTATATTTGTCGTATATACCATCCCCTAATGGTTGCAGGTTGGAAAACCAAGATTTCATAGAGTTTTGTTGAAGAACAAAACCCAGAATCGCGAGAAAACCCAGAGGGTATCGATACCCGTATCGATACCATCTCAAAGATGGGGCCTGTATCGATACCACTACTGGAGGGTATCAATACCCCCACGTCTGAAAGTAGGTATCGATACCCACTGAAGGTGTATCGATACCTACTGACCTTTTGACCCAAAAATGTGTTTTGGTTCCCTATTTATGGAATGCTTTTGGTTATTTGAATACCATGACATATGACATTTAGGATATGGTTTATTTATGTGTTTAGAAAGCATGGAATGCAAAATTAAATTACATATGAACTACTTTCATGATGATGATCACTTATAGATACATAGAATATGTAGGAAACCTACATAAGCTTTATGTGTGCTTAAATAACTTGTTTGGCTCATGTGCAAGCATAGTTTTGGTCCTGTATTGGCCAGGTCCTCTCCAAGAGGTCTTCAAAATCGCCAAGTGAGGTCTACAGAATCACTTGACACGTAAGTAACGCCAACAGGGTTACCAGTATTCAGGGGACGGATGTCGAGGCAGTTTTATCAGACTTATGTGGCGTACGGCCAGTGTCTCGATTGAACTACATGGACAGGTGAAACATGGGTAGTAACTAGAAAGCACTCTTTGATGCGAGAATTTAATCTTAATCGAAGAACATAAATCACACCAGCCGTGAATCTTGAGTATTTTCTTTACATTGCTTAATCTATCTTTGTTTATACACATAAACTTGTGAAGCATATGGTTAGCCCGAATCTAAGCCAAGGGAACTAGTGAACTTGCTGGCTAGGTTTTGCCTTACCACTGTTATTTTTACAGGTCTAGGACAACATCAGAATCCACGCTAGAGACAGTGTTCACGTAGGCAGAATTAAGTCCTCAGGGGCTTGCTTAAGCTCCGTGAAGATGTAGGACTTCCTCTTTTATTTCTTTCAGTTTAGTTTGGACGTTGTTCAGTCCATTTTCTCCTTGGGATTATGTATTTATCCATCGGTTGACAGATTATCTTTAAGTTGATAAAGTTTATTCCAGCTTTATTTTACTTGTGTTGTGAATGTGAGTGCAAGCCTCTTGTCAGCTTGGTGAAATATGTTCAACCTAGAGCTACAGGTTGTTAGTGTTTCCGCCGGAATGCCTAGTTCTCATTGAGTAAGGGCTACAGACCTGAAATGTGAGGGCGGGGTATTACAGTTGGTATCAGAGCCTCAGGTTCAGAGTCCTAGAGGGAATTAAGTTGAGTTAGGATGTTTGTAACACTTTAGATACGAAACTAAGGGTGCACTTGATGTTTGCTTGTTGCTTGATGTTTGGCTGGGTTTAGCAATAGGCTTAGTTCAGTTTCTCATCCTCCTTATTTTATCTCAGAATTATGTCTGGGAGGAGAGCTAGAGGTAGAGGTGGTCGGCGATGAGGTATAAGTGCATGGCAGAACAATGATGATGTTCCTACTGAAGAGGTGAATGCACCACCTACCGAGGTCCCTCCACCACCACAGCAAGGAGAGATCGGGCAAAGTACGGGGCAGAACTGGATAGGAGGGTAAACCATCAGATGCTGGAGTGGGCGGTGTTGCGACAGATGATTGCAGAGTCGGTAGGGGCAGTAGTGGATGACAGGCTAGATGCATTGTTGAGGGCAAGGGGTTCAGCGGCACCAGGTCCTGTACAAGCACCAGTTCAAGTACCGCAACCGCCAGTGGTACGGGTAGGAACACCTATTTGGATGAAGTTACATAAATATTTCTGGAGTTTGAAACCACAAACTTTTGAAGGTTCTACAAATCCGTTAGTGGCACATCAGTAGATCAAGGAGATGGAAAAGACCTTTAGGACCTTCGAGTGCCCAGAAGAGTATAAGCAGAAGTTTGCAGCTTTTCAGCTTGTAGAGGATGCACTAGATTAGTGGGAGTCTCGTTCCCAGGATCTAGATACTACCACCCTAACTTGGCAGCAGTTAAAGGTGATGTTCTTTGACCAATATTTTCCTCATAGTGCACGTATGGCAATGGAAAAAGAGTTCCAAGATTTGAGGCAGAAAGACGATCAGAAAGTTGAGAGAGAGTTCTCTAGGCTAGCTTTGTATGCACTGGGCCTTATTCTGACTGAGCAAAGTAAGATACAGAAGTTTATGAGGGGACTGAATCGATAGATCTCTAGGCATATCATCAAGCAGCCTAGTTTTGATACTTTTTCTAAAGTTGTGGAGTGTGCACGACATCATGATCAAACCAGTAGACAAACGTGATCAAAAGCATGGTCAAGGTCAGAAGGAGAAGAACTGTGATAACTGGGGTTACTGGAAGAGGCAGAAAATGGAAGAAAAGAATATGGGTGCAAAAGTTCCTGCACAGCAAGAAAAGAATAATGTTAAAAGTAGGCGTATAATTAAAGGGCTTTGTAATGCCTGTGGCGAGGTAGGACACAGGGCAGCAGATTGTCCACACGGTAATGGGGCACAAGGGGCTATACAGAATCAACAACTGAGGCAGAATGGTCAGGGTCAAGCTCGACCACAACCAGCACCTAACCAGGAGAGACAGCCGCAGGGACAACCACAGGGAGAGCATCAAGGTAGAGCCTATGTTGTAGTACCTAGGGATGCGAAAGCGCCAGAGGAAATGGTGGAAGGTACGTTCCTAATTCACTCTCGGCCTGGCCGAATCCTTTTCGATTCTGGAGCATCACATTCCTTCATATCTCGTATGTCTTTAGACACCTTGACACTTAGACCAGAAAAGTGTGATTACCCTTTCTTTGTAATGTCACCTATGGGGAGGACAATACAAGTGGAACTAGTTTGCAAGGGTTGTGTTATTAGTTTGGGAAAACTAGACTTCGGCTTAGTGAAAGTTTAAAATCCCTACGGTTATTAGTTGGAATAACCGTATGTCAATGTGACTAAGGTTAAGGATTACACAATTACCAAATAAAAATAATACTGGTGATAAATATGGAAACTAAAATCTCTGATCAAGAGTATTGACTTATTCAATTCTTTAACATGCGGAAACAAAAATCGAATATTTCAATCTCATAATAAATATTAAGATATGCACAAGAGATTTTGTTTACAAGTAAACCCAAACTGGGAAAATCCCAGGACCTAGTCCAGAAAAGAATCCACTAAAAGAAATGAAAACTTACAAACCGATTTACCACTCGATGGACACGAATTACGACTCCCTCTACGCTCCAACAGCTATGGTGTGCATTTCTTCAACAAATTCGAACTCTACGAATTTTCCTCTTAGTGGATGATGATGCGTCTCCAACTTGACATCTGCAAGTCCCGCACCTTGAACCAATACTTGACTCCTCAAGTATCACCACTAGATTGACACTTTCAAGCTTCACCACCAGAATACCACCGACACACAAAAATAGAGTTTTGGTTTAAAGTGGGAAGGATTTGAACCATGTTTAACAAGCTTAAGAACAAGAATTTCGAGTTTGGAAAACTCTCAAGATCTTATTGAGGTGAGGCGTGAATGGTTGATTGAATACTGGAGATTCAACCCCTATTTATAGTGAAGATGTCCAGCTCAATCCTAGACTAAATTATTAGTTCTAGGTCTAATGGTAGACACCATTATTGGGGATGAGAGAATAATCCATTGAGCCTCTCATCCCACTTAGAAATGTTTTCCCATGCTCAATTATCTCCCTGAAACAAGGCTTAGAGGGAGATGAGCAATAATGTGTTAAAAAGTTACTTTACAGCTCAGAAAATCGCACTAAAAAAAAAGAATCTGGGCGTTGGTTTCGAAATCAAGCCAGTCGGTTTCGAAACCAACATGTGGTTTCGAAACTGACCTGATTTGGTTTCGAAACCAACAAGCACCTGTGATGGTTATTGTCTTTTGGTTTCGAAATCAACAGGTTGGTTTCGAAACCAAACTTCATCTGAAGATAGATGTGGTTTTGGTTTCGAAACCAAACTGTTTGGTTTCGAAACCAAAATTCATCTGAAGACAGATGAGTTTTGGTTTCGAAACCAACAGTTTTGGTTTCGAAACCAAACTTCATCTGTCATCAGATAAAGTTTGGTTTCGAAATCAAACTGAGGTTGATTTCGAAACAGACTTTTCCCTATATAAAAATAACACCATCAATGCAGTTGGTTTCGAAACCAAGCTTCTTGGTTTCGAAACCAAAACTGTCCAGATTAAATTTTTATCTTTTAAAACACATTTTATCAAGAACAAACAGTGTGGGAAACACTCTTAGCAATCTAACCACCTATGGTACTTAGTGTTCTAAGTCACTTACCATCCTAGGATGTCTTCCGGTGGTGAGTTGAGTTCTTCGGAGCCTTTGTAGATTTCTTCTCTTTCAACCGAAGTGAACCGAGACTCACTAGACTCTAACTCAGAATTACAAGAGATCATCTTGAGTTAATTTTTGACACGAAATTCGACAAACATAAAACATGGACCTTTCAATCTCCCCCTTTGTCGATTTCGTGACAAAAACCATTTAAGAGAAATAAAAAAAATAACCCTTCCCCATTACAGCATAATTCCTCTTACAATGTACTCAAGACATAATAAAGACACACTCCCCCATAGTTATGACATCTAAACCTTAGGAGTAATCTTTTGATGATTTCCTGCAAAGAATTCAAACTCATTCCAGAACAAGATAATACAGATAAGTAAGAAAATACAGTATCTTGTAATGAAAAACACATGAAAAACATAGGGATTTCAACCACTCCCCCTATGTATTTGAATTCTCTCCCCCATAGTTATATATACTCCCTGTTGGGTAATCAATTAGAATGATAAACACTTCTCCCCCTTTTTGTCAGAAATAGACAAAGGTGAAGAAGGAAAAAAAATTCCTGCAAGAAGATACATTCAGGTATATATGGAGAAAGGAAATAACTGATGTTTTGACAAGAAAAGAAAAACTGAATCATCCATCAATTGTTCTAGCTTTCCAAGAATCAGATAATAGAGTTTTAAAGAGTGAAAGATGAAGCCGCAAATGAAAGAAATAAAAATGAGGTATCATTTACAACTAACAAAACAAAAAATAGCAACTAGCTATCCATCGTATCAGCACTGGAGGACTCCGCAACAGTAGAAGAAGGTGGAGGAATGTCCTCATCTCCATCAGAACTGGAGGATTCACCAGAGGAATCCTCATCTTCAGTGTCATCATCAGGCTCAATAGGGCGATCATGACTGGTCTTGGATCTCCCCTCTTCTGGCACAGCAGGAATGCCTTCAACCCCAACCTTTGCAGCAATGGCATTCACAACGGGCACCAACATCTTCATGTATGCAAGGATGGTGTTGGTGGCCTGTACTTGTGCAACCCGTGCCTGTCGTCGAATCTCCCTCCGAGTATGTCTGGAAGTACTAGCAAGTACAGGAGGGATCGAAGGAGAAGGCTCAGTAGTAGCAGGAGCAGGAATCCCGGACTCTGGAGCAGCAGCAGGGTCAGGAGCAGGAGCTTCCATAGATTTTAGGTGTCCTGTGATGCGCTTGACCGTACCAACAGAGATAGGGCGCATA
Organism: Macleaya cordata; assembly: GCA_002174775.1. NCBI lineage: Eukaryota > Viridiplantae > Streptophyta > Magnoliopsida > Ranunculales > Papaveraceae > Macleaya > Macleaya cordata. Next base: position 174,765 of record MVGT01002718.1, read on the forward strand.
GCTTCGAGAACAACCTCATGAGAAGGAATAGCAACTCCGAAATGTTGAAAGATTTTCTCAATAAGCTTAGGAAAGGGAAGCAAGTGGGAATATGTGGCATACTTATTGATTGTGATCATTTGATACACAATAAAATCCGCCATCTTCAGTTTAGTCCTAGTTCCCAAATGAAACAGAAACTCAGCCATGTCGTCACTGAGTTTGCTCCGATTCCCAGAGCAAGGGAAGAGATTAGTTGCAGCAATGTTCCCTAAAACCTTATAGAATAAGGTGCACCTAGAGGCAGGGAAACTTCTTCTCCACCCAAAACGTTCCCCAGCCAATTCTTCTGCAATGGCTTCGGCGCTAGGTAGATATTCCACCTCAGTGTCACGCTCGGGAGGGAATTGAAGTGCCTCCGCATCATCCTCGAAATCGAGGAGAGAGGCAATGAGAGGACTATCCACAATAAAAGGTTTTCCACAAACCATAGTTGAAAACTTAAGACCCTTCTCATCAATATGGTGAAAATTCGAGTAGAATACTCGAACAAGTCTTGGGTAGGCATTCCCATTGCCATTAAACAGCCTATCCCAGTTGCGAAAATTCAACCTTGATTGAATTTCAAGAAGAGTTACATCCTTGTACCAATTAACTTGTCGCTCAACGACAAGAGAACGCTTTTGAAAGTTTTGGATGTAAAGATTGTAACAATTTGCCGAATAAAATTTTTCTTTTGTTCTAGGGCAAATGAAGGATTGGGATGAACCCATGGAGGATCTTGGCCTTTTGGGGTTGGGAGTGGAAGAGGTGGAAGGGTTTGTGCGGTTTGAAGACATGATGAATCCTAAACACAGAACTAGGGTTCAAACACAGGAAAATAAGGAAGATCAAGAGAGGAGGAAGAAGGCTTACCAAGATGGAGAATGCGTGAAAAAGCCTAGCACTTGATCAAAATCTTTTGCAAAACCCTTAAGAATCCACTTCTTGTGTCTTTCGAAATCCCAAGAAAATTTGAGAAGAAATCGAGTGGGTTTCGAAACCCTTTTATAAACCCAAAACAAATACTCCCAAAAATGCCCCTGAAAATGCGTGAAATACGCGGCGGTTTCGAAACCAAAAGGGTTGGTTTCGAAACCGAGACAAAAACTGTCTTCAGGTGAGTTTTGGTTTCGAAACCAAAAGGGTTGGTTTCGAAACCGAGACAAAAAATGTCTTCAGGTGAGTTTTGGTTTCGAAACCAAAAGGGTTGGTTTCGAAACCGAGACAAAAAATGTCTTCAGGTGAGTTTTGGTTTCGAAACCAAAAGGGTTGGTTTCGAAACCGAGACAAAAAATGTCTTCAGGTGAGTTTTGGTTTCGAAACCAAAAGGGTTGGTTTCGAAACCGAGACAAAAAATGTCTTCAGGTGAGTTTTGGTTTCGAAACCAAAAGGGTTGGTTTCGAAACCGAGACAAAAAATGTCTTCAGGTGAGTTTTGGTTTCGAAACCAAAAGGGTTGGTTTCGAAACCGAGACAAAAAATGTCTTCAGGTGAGTTTTGGTTTCGAAACCAAAAGGGTTGGTTTCGAAACCGAGACAAAAAATGTCTTCAGGTGAGTTTTGGTTTCGAAACCAAAAGGGTTGGTTTCGAAACCGAGACAAAAAATGTCTTCAGGTGAGTTTTGGTTTCGAAACCAAAAGGGTTGGTTTCGAAACCGAGACAAAAAATGTCTTCAGGTGAGTTTTGGTTTCGAAACCAAAAGGGTTGGTTTCGAAACCGAGACAAAAAATGTCTTCAGGTGAGTTTTGGTTTCGAAACCAAAAGGGTTGGTTTCGAAACCGAGACAAAAAATGTCTTCAGGTGAGTTTTGGTTTCGAAACCAAAAGGGTTGGTTTCGAAACCGAGACAAAAAATGTCTTCAGGTGAGTTTTGGTTTCGAAACCAAAAGGGTTGGTTTCGAAACCGAGACAAAAAATGTCTTCAGGTGAGTTTTGGTTTCGAAACCAAAAGGGTTGGTTTCGAAACCGAGACAAAAAATGTCTTCAGGTGAGTTTTGGTTTCGAAACCAAAAGGGTTGGTTTCGAAACCGAGACAAAAAATGTCTTCAGGTGAGTTTTGGTTTCGAAACCAACATGAGTGGTTTCGAAACCGAAAACACAAAAATGGCTCCAGGTACAGATTGGTTTCGAAACCAGTCATTTTAGTTTCGAAACCAAAGAACAAAATCACCCAAAAATATGACAAATTTCCCATAAAACAATTTTTAGAAAGAAATTTTGATGGAAACAAGGTATGTCCAAGATAAGTGACCTGTTACACAAGGCTATAAAGAGTATAATGCAATTATCACACGATTTTGCAAGCAAGAGTTTGCTAGACCAAATTCAAATATAGCCTTGTAGATTCTCAAAACAATCAACACCACAATATTCTTTAGAGATGATCAATGAGTGTGTGTGTGTGGAGAGAACAATATCATTTATGTGAGATCATCCTAAAAGGAAGATAGGATAAGGATGTCCATATGACAGATTTCTTCAACTCTGGACCTTACCTAGCATGAATGAACCATCTCACGTTGTACCCTACAAAATTGACCTACATGATTGAGCATAAGATAGAATATAATTTTGTGGTACTCAAGAGCATGAGACATGGATTATCAACAAGACCCCAGTATTTTCCTTGAACTTGCAAGCTACTCTTATCCGAGGAGATGCTTCCAAGAAAGTACCCGTATTGGGATCAAGTGAATCACCATGAGGTCAAGATGAAGAATAAAGAACATCGAGTTCCCAATCTTTTTGCGGGATCTCACTCTTTTTGATGTTCAAACACCGAGTTCAACATTTTTTACGAGAACTCACTCTTTTGGTGTTTCACCAAGCTCAAAATTTTTTACGAGAGCTTACTGTTTTGGTGATGTTTCATAACAAGATATAACAATATTTTTCAGCACTTCATCAAAACACAATATCCTAGTGAGAGATAGTCCAACCATCTAGTTCAGCCCATCATTGAATCATGAGTAATATTTTTCAACCCATCCAATGATCCAAATAGGATAAAAACACACTTACTCAAGAGACTCCTTATGTGTATAACAACTATTTGATCAATCAAGAGAGTATGTGGGTATATAGTAAAGATTCACAAGCTACAAAAAAAATAAGGTAAATCAACTCAGCATGTGAAATCAGAAATGTTCAAGCATTCTACAAGATATAGCCATTAGAAACAGGAAGAATACTTGAAAGTATACTTGTAGTATGCAGAGTTTTTGAAAGCAGACTAGCAAGCACAACTCACTCTTCAACCCCAAAAGATATGCAATGCAAAAACCGGGAAGGAGTGAGAGGAAAACAATTAGTTTTGAGCAATCACACCAATAGATTTTCTAAGAAGTTCAAATCTAAGAGTATCTAGAGGTTTAGTAAGTAAATCAGCCAATTGTTTCTCAGTAGGAACAAACTCAAGACAAATCACCTTGCTTTCAACCAAGTCACGAATGAAGTGATATCTTATGTCTATGTGTTTAGTCCTAGAATGTTGTACTGGATTTTTAGCAATGTCAATGGCACTGGTATTATCACAAAGCACAGTCATAATGTCATGTTCAACGCCATAATCAGATAACATTTGTTTCATCCACAATAATTGAGTACAACACGAACCTGCAGCAATGTATTCAGCTTCAGCAGTTGACAAGGATTGAGAATTTTGTTTCTTGCTTTGCCAAGCTACTAAATTATGCCCAACAAAGTAGCAACCTCCTAAGTACTTTTTCGATCATCAAGATTGCCAGCCCAATCTACATCAGAATAGCCTACTATTTCCGAGTTTGTATCATTAGTGTACCACAAGCCAAATTAAAGAGCTCCCTTAACATAACGAATGATTCGTTTAACTGCTGTTAAGTGGGACTCTTTAGAATTTGCTTGATAGTGGGCACAAGCACCAACACTAAAAGAAATATCAGGATGACTAGTTGCAAGGTAAAGAAGACTCCCTATCATGCTTCGATATTGTTTCTTGTCTGCTTCTTGTCCAGTTAAGTCCTTTGTTAACTTAATAGTGGTTCCTATTGGTGTGCGGGCTTCTTTTGCAGATTCCATGCCAAATTTCTTGACAAGATCCATGGCATATTTAGATTGAGATATAAATATCCCATCCTTTTGTTGCTTAACCTGCAATCTAAGAAAGAAAGTTAGTTCTCCAACCATACTCATTTCAAACTCCTTGCTCATAAGATTTGAGAAGGTTTCAGTTTGTTTGGTTGATATAGAACCAAATACTATGTCATCTACATAGATTTGAGCTACAAGTACATCATTCCCAGCCCATTTGATGAACATAGTATCAGCTCCTCCTCATGAGAATCCTTTTCTGAGAAGAAAAGTGGTTAATCTATCATACCAGGCTCTTGGGGCTTGTTTCAAACCATAAAGGACTTTCTTCAAGTGGTAGACATGATTAGGATTGATGGGATCTTCAAATCCTTTAGGTTGCTCCACATAAACTTCTTCTTGAAGGATGCCATTAAGAAAGGCTATTTTGACGTCCATTTGAAAAAGTTTGAACTTTGGATGACATGCAATTGCTAAAAGTAACCTTATAGACTCTACTCTTGCGACTGGAGCAAAGTTCCCATCAAAGTCCACCCCTTCAATTTGATAATACCCTTGAGCTACAAGTCTAGCTTTGTTTCTTACATAGTACCAAATTCATCAGATTTGTTCTTGAAAATCCATTTGGTACTAATGACATTTGTATTCTTGCAACGTGGTACAAGAGTCCACACTTCTTGTCTTGTGAATTGGCCAAGCTCGTCTTGCATTACTTGTATCCAATTTTCATCCTGGAAAGCATAAACCACATTAGTAGTTTCATACATGGAAACATAACATACATGATTTACTATGTTAAGAACTTGTCTCCTTGTTCAAACACCAGTTTCAATCCCTCCAATAATTTCATCGGGATTGTGCCATCTTTGAGCCCAAGTGGTTGGATGATCATGAGGTGTACAACTAGGTTGAACATCTTGGTTGTTAACGATTATGGTATGTGGAGAAGCTTGTTCAACCTTTGAATCTTGTGAAGAGTATTCATCATGTTCAGTTTTTGTTATCTTATCTTCAGCTAGATTATCAACTTCTCCTGTATCAACGGAGGAAGAGATGTCAGAATCATCAATAACAACATTAATAGATTACATGATAGTTTCGGTCCTTTTGTTGTAGACATGAAAGGCTCGACTATCCAAAGCATACCCAATGAAGATTCCTTCATCACTTTTGGAGTCAAATTTTCCAGCATTCTCTCTATCCCTAAGAATGTAGCATGGACTACCAAAAATACGAAGATAACATAAATTTGGTTTCTTACCAAACCAAAGTTCATAAGGGGTATTGAGAGTTTTGGGCCTTAGATAAACTCGATTAATTAAATAGCATGCTGTGAAAACAGCTTCACCCCAAAACCTTTGTGCTAGATTTTTGCTATGAAGGAGGACTCTAGCCATTTCTTGAATCACACGATTCTTCCTCTCAGCTACCCCATTTTGTTGGGGAGTAATGGGTGCTGAAAATTCATGCTTTATGCCATTTTGATCACAAAAGTCTTCAACTTTTGAGTCTTTGAATTCGGTGCCTCGATCACTCCTAATCCGTTTGATTTTATATTCTTGCTCATTTTGAATTCTCTGGCATATAATGAAAAACTCATCAAAGGTGTCAGATTTTTCTCTAAGAAAAGCAATCCAAGTATATCTTGAAAAATCATCTACCATTACAAGTATATATCGTTTTCCACCAATAGTTTCGGTTCTCATAGGACCCATGAGATCCATGTGAACTAGTTGCAAAGGTTTGGTGGTAGCAATATCTTTTGATGATTTATGTGGACTTCTTGTTTGTTTGCCCTTTTGGCATGGTCCACAAATTCCATCAAACAATTTACTTACTTTAGGCAGACCACGGACTAGTTCTTTGTTAGCAATTTTTGCTAGATCTTTGAAATTGACATGACCTAGTCTTTGATGCCAAAGGTGAGTAACATCAAGTTTAGACAAATTGCAAGTTAGGTTAGGAGATGCATCAATCATATAACAGTTGCTACTTGACCTCCTACCCATCATTACACATTTTCCCTTATCATTCAGGATTTCACAATGATTGGAAGTAAATTTCACTGAATGATTAGAATCACAAATTTGACTAATACTGAAAAGGTTAGCTTTCATACCTACCACATAGAGTACATCCTTGATTTCATAAATACTGGGTAACATAATCGTACCTTTGCCTTTGACATGAGTAGTGCTTCCATCACCAAAGGTTACAAAACCTCCATCTTGACTTTTGAAATGACTAAAACAAGATTTGTCTCCAGTCATATGTCGGCTACACCCACTATCAAGAAACCAATAATGTGAGTTACATGCTTTAAAAGCAATTAAAGCAACATTAGCCTTCAACTCACCCTTCTTAACCCAAACAGATTTTTCTTTTGTATTGTCTTGGGTGGGTTTTGAAGTCATAAGACCAACATCCAAAGATTTAGTTGGTTCTTTCTTTGATTTGTGAGAAGTTTTACCTTTAGGTGCATTACCTTGTGTACTTCTTGTGAGTTTAGAGATCTCACCGGATAGGTTCCTTGCTTTTGCTTGCAATTCTTTGTATTGATAAAGAAGATTTGCTCTTCTTTGTTCATTGAAAACATCTTCCATATAAAATTTGCAAGTGTTTTGCAAGTGACCTAAGATACCACAATAAGAACACATTTCAGCAAAATAAGTACCTTTTGCCTTACCAATATTTTTGCTAGCTTGTGTGGATGTGCTCTTTGGAAGGATCTTTTGGGCATGTTGCTCTTTGGCTTTCACGAACTTTGTTCCTTGTGGTGAGTTGGAACATGTTGCAGCATCATAACCCAATCCTTTCTTATCATTAGCAGTTTTGGCTGCATTCAACAAGTTAGATATGAAATTAGAACCATGATTAAATTTATCTAACAAGTCATTTGATAAGACCAAGTCTCTCTTGGTTACATCAAGAGTGGAATTAAGAGACTTGATTTCATCTAAGGCTCTTTCACGATCCAACTCAAGAGAGTTAATCTTGATGAGTAGCCTTAAAATATCCTCTTCAAGTTGCTTTGTTTTGTTGGAGCTTTCTTACAACTTGATTATGGCTTCATCCCGTTCAGTTGTATGAATGTCAACTTCCCATCCTACACTTTGTTCTCCTTTGACAGGTCCAACCTCTTTTTGAGAAGATTTGCACACAATTCCTCCGAGTCTATTTCCTCATCACTCTCCTTTTGTTCACTAGAGGTATTAGCATTTTTGAATATCTGAGAGAGAGAAGCAGTCATAGCCTTCATTTCCTCCATTTCTTCATCACTAGAATCACTAGTATTGCTTTCGTAGCTTTGGCTGAAGCTTTGTTTGGACATTCATTAGCCATGTGTCCAAAGCCATGACATTTGAAGCATTGAACTTCTCCAAAATTCTTCTTCTCAAACTTTTTATCAAAGTTCTTGACTTTGTCATGTGGTCGTATTTTGGAAGACGAACCAAATCTTGGATTTTGAAACTTCTCTTTTTTATTCTTCAAGAAATTCTTGAATTGTCTTGTAAGGAGAGCCATTTCGTCATCACTTGAGAAATCATCTTCCTTGGAACTTTTTGAGGCTGTAAAAGCAATGTTCTTTGATTTCCTTGAAGATTTGAAACTAACCTCAAATGTCCTTAAATTTCCTGCAAGTTCTTAAGGAAGAATAGCATCAATATCTTTACTCTCCTCAATAGCCGTAACTTTGTCTTAAAATCTCTCAGGAAGAGATCTCAAAACCTTACGAACTATTTTGGTGTTAGAAATAATTCACCCAAAGCAAAAGAGTTGTTGACGATGACATTTAATTTGGCATAAAACTCATCGAAGGATTCATTGTCATCCGTTCTAATGGTTTCAAATTGGGTAGTTAACATTTGGAGCTTTGCTATTCTAACAGTCCTGGTACCTTCATGAGTTACCATTAAGATATCCCATGCCTCCTTTGCTACTTCACAGTTAGATATACGACGAAATTTGTCAACAGTTACAGCAACATAGATGGCATTGAGAGTTTTGCTATTTCTAGTAGCAACATCAGTTTCATCGGTGGTCCATTGGTCTTCCGATTTAGGAACTTCCCTAGAGTTTGTTTACAGCACTACCTTCTCTTTGTGAATCCATTTAGACACTAATAAGGATCACACTTAGGTTGTTAAACCCAACAAGGGAACCCGCTCTTATACCAATTGAAAGTCTAAAATCCCTACGGTTATTAGTTGGAATAACCATACGTCAATGTGACTAGAGTTAAGGATTACACAATCACCAAATAAAATTAAACTGGTGATAAATAGTGAAACTAAAATCTCTAATCAAGAGTATTGACTTATTCGATTCTTAACATGCGGAAACAAGAATCGAATATTTCAATCTCATAGCAAATATTAAGATGTGCACAAGAGATTTTGTTTACGAGGAAACCCAAACTGGGAAAAACCCCAGGACCTAGTCCAGAAAAGAATCCACTAAAAGAAATGAAAACTCACAAAACCGATTTACCACTCGATAGACACGAATTACGACTCCCTCTACGCTCCAACCGCTACGGTGTACAGTTCTTCAACAAATTTGAACTTCCATGAATTTGCCTCTTAGTAGACGATGATGCGTCTCCAACTTGACCTCTGCAAGTCCCGCACCATGAACCAATACTTGACCTCCTCAAGTATCACCACTAGCTTGACACTTTCAAGCTTCACCACCGGAATACCACCGGCATACAAAAACAGAGTTTTAGTTTAAAGTGGGAAGGATTTGAACCAAGTTCAACAAGCTTGAGAACAAGAATTTCGAGTTTGAAAAACTCTAAAGAGCTTGTTGAGGTGAGGGGTTAATGGTTGATTGAATACAGAAGATTCAACCCCTATTTATAGTGAAGATGTCCAGCTCAATCCTAGAGTAAATTATTAGTTCTAGGTCTAATGGTAGACACCATTATTGGGGATGAGAGATCATTCCATTGAGCCTCTCATCCCACTTAGAAATGTTTTCCCACGCTCAATTATCTCCCTGAAACAAGGCTTAGAGGGAGATGAGCAATAATGTGCTAAAACTGACCTGCTTTGGTTTCGAAACCAAAAAGGACCTGTGATGGTTTTTATCTTTTAGTTTTGAAATCAACAGGTTGGTTTTGAAACCAAACTTCATCTGAAGATAGATGAGATTTTGGTTTCAAAACCAACAGTTTTGGTTTCGAAAACAAAACTCATCTGAAACAGTTTTGGTTTCGAAACCAAACTTCATCTGTCATCAGATAAAGTTTGGTTTCGAAATCAAACTGAGGTTGATTTCGAAACTAACTTTTCCCTATTAAAAAATAACAATCAATGCAGGTGGTTTCGAAACCAAGCTTCTTGATTTCGAAACCAAAACTGTCCAGATTAAGTTTTTATCTTTTAAAACACATTTTAACAAAAACAAAAGTGTGGGAAACACTCTTAACAATCTAACCACCTATGGTACTTAGTGTTCTAAGTCACTTACCATCCTAGGATGTCTTCCGGTGGTGAGTTGAGTTCTTCTGAGCCTTGTAGATTTCTTCTCTTTCAACCGAAGTGAACCGAGACTCTCTAGACTCTAACTCAGATTTACAAACGATCATCTTGAGTTAACTTTTGACACGAAATTCGACAAACATAAATCATAGACCTTTCACTTACATCTTTACGTATTAGGTCTAGAGGGCTTTGATGTTATACTAGGCATTGATTCGCTTGCTGCATACCATGCGAGGTTGGATTGTTACACGAAAATGGTAACATCTTCTATTCCAGAGGAAATGACATACGTGCTGTCGTTATCGCAAGGATGTGGTCTTGATAGGACACACATGTGCTTCTTGGATATGTTGGAACATTCGGTTGAAGGTAAAGAGCTTGAATCGATTTTTGTGGTGCGCGAATACCGTGATGTATTTGGCGAGGTCCCAGGGTTACCACCTCGAAGAGAGATAGACTTCTGTTTGGAGCTAGGTCCAGGCATAAAATCGATTGCGAAGACACCTTATAGGATGGCTCCAATTGAGATGATAGAGTTAAAGAACCAGATAGACCAGTTATTAGCTCAGGGTTTTATACGCCGTAGTTTGTCACCTTGGGGTGCACCAGTTCTTTTTGTTAAAAAGAAAGATGGGTCCATGAGACTATGTATAGACTACTGGGAACTGAACAAGGTTACGGTTAGAAATAAATATCCTTTGCCTAGGATAGATGAACTGTTTGATCAGCTTAGGGGAGCACAGTGGTTCTCTAAGATTGACTTAAGGTCGGGTTATCATCAGCTTAGAGTCCAAGAGCAGGATATACCTAAGACAACATTTCTAACAAGATATGGGTCTTACGAGTTCCTGGTAATGCCGTTTGGACTTACCAATGCACCAGCAGTGTTTATGGATCTGATGAATCGGATTTTCAGAGACTTCTTGGACCAGTTTGTTATCATTTTCATTGATGACATCTTGATTTACTCCAAGACAGTGACGGAGGTTCGAAGTTTCCTAGGTTTGGCTGGGTACTATAGGCGATTTATCGAAGGATTTTCTAGTATAGCAGGTCCTTTGACTAATCTTACTAAGAAGGATGTTCCATTTAAGTATGATGCTAAGTGTGAGCAAGCTTTTCAAGAGCTGAAGGCAAAGTTGACAACAACTCTTGTTTTGATTATACCAGAAAGTGGAGCCGGACTTGTGGTGTATACTGATGCGTCACATCAGGGACGGAGTACCAGTCTCAGTGGTGTCAGATAGAGATACTTCTTTTACCTCAAAGTATTGGAGAGCTTTTCAAGAAGCTATGGGAATGCAACTTGAATTTAGCACGGCTTTTCATCCACAAACGGACGGACGGACAGACGGAGAGAGTTAACCAAGTGCCGGAGGACATGCTCCTTTGTATAGTTCTAGACTTTAAGGGCAATTGGGAAGATTCATTACCACTTGTTGAGTTTGCCTACAACAACAGTTACCAAACCAGCATAGGGATGGCACTGTTTGAAGCATTGTATGGCCGACCGTGTAGATCTCCAGTATGTTGGGCAGAAGTCGGAGAGTCGAAACTTCCAAGACCGAAAATAGTACAACAAACTACAGAGATAATAGCTCTGATCAGAGAGCACATGCGAGCAGCTCAGAGTCATCAGAAAAGTTATGCCGATCAAAGGCGTAGGGAACTTGAATTCGAGGTAAGTGATCAAGCATTACTGAAGGTATCACCGATGAAGGGTGTTCTTCGATTTGGTAACGAAGGAAAGTTATCATCCATTTTGTTGGACTTTTCCTATCCTAGAGAGAGTAGGGAAAGTGGAATACCGGTTAGCTTTGCCAGACCAGTTAGTAGGAGTTCATGATGTCTTCTATGTTTCTATGCTTTAGAAACATCTCAGGGATGAGGATCGTCCAACCATGGTCGTTTTCCACGAGTTAGAGTTGCAACCAGGAGCAACCTATGTAGAGAAGCCTTATAGAATTCTTGACTACAAGGAGCAGAAGCTAAGGTAAAGATCAATACCTTGGGTGAAGGTGCAGTGGCATCATCATGATGAGCGCGAGCCTACGTGGGAAAGATAAGAGGAGATGCGCGTGAGTTACCCAGATCTTTTTGATGAGGTATGTGCAATTTCGAGGACGAAATCCTCTTTTAGGGGGGTAGATTATAATACCCTTATTTCCTAAAGTTTCTAATTATGGGGGGTAACCACTCTGAATGAGGGCAACCAGTTAGAATTTTAGTAAGTTTAGGGTTATGCTAGTGTTTATATAAACTAACCCTAACACTAAACCGCCGTTGTTTTCCATCGATTAGAAGAGAGGAGAAGAAAGGGAGAAGGATGCTCGGCTAGGGCAAGGGAGAGAGGGAGAGAGAGATCCTCTTGAAGGAGGACCCATGGTTTTGTGAAGGAGAAATCTTACAGAATCAAGCTGTTGCAGATGAGCTTTAGTGTAGACTTAGGTTTTCTACATTCTTTGATGATTTCTCAAGGAATGCCTACATGAAATCTAGGTATATGTTTGGTATACATATCTAATCCATGAAGGAATGCATAGAGACTGGGTTTTAATGTTGTTGCATGATATCTACATGAATGAAGGCATATATCAATGTGTGTATGTTTTTCTTTGGGTAAAAAGCATGGAATCTATGTATATTTGTCGTATATACCATCCGCTAATGGTTGCAGGTTGGAAAACCAAGTTTTCATGGAGTTTTGTTGAAGAACAAAACCTAGGATCGCGAAAAAACCTAGAAGGTATCGATACCCATATAGAGGGTATCGATACCAGCTCACAGATGGGGCCTATATCGATACCGCTATTGGAGGGTATCGATACCCCCCACGTCTGAAAGTGGGTATCGATACCCACTGAAGGTGTATTGACACCTACTGACCTTTTGACCCAAAAATGTGTTTTGGTGCCCTGTTTACGAAAAGATTTTGGTTATTTGAATACCATGACATATGACATGTAGGATATGGTTTATTTATGTGTTTAGAAAGCATGGAATGCATATCTAAGGGAATTTTTGACTTTAGTCCCCCTTCGATGTTTCAATTAGGGGTTAGTCCCTTTTTACACAGAAATTAGACGTTGATCCGTTTTCTATCAAGAATTCGTTAAGTGGTGCTCATATGTCAAACACGTGTGGCAATTTGACATTATTACCCCTTCACGTGTAATACACGTGACTCACTTAAGTAGGTACCTATTATTTTACCCAAAATACCCTTGTCTGACCCTGCCTGATCACCTCACACGCGTGGTTGAAGACTTGAAGTTGAACAAACACCACTTTCTCTCTCTAAAACTCTCTCAACTTTCTCTCTCTCCATGATTACCTGTAAGGTTTTGAACTTCAGCTTCAGTTCTTCTTTTTCTCTGCAATTCAACTACGAAAGAAAAAACCATTTTAGAAATCTGAGGTTGTTATGGTTTCTTCCATTATCTTACTCTCACTCATCATCATCATCATCTCTTAGGAACAAATACAGAGTTTTCTATTCTCTAAACCAAAACAAGAGAAACTCTACTACTAGGGAACAAAAGAAATCCAGAGAAGATGGATATTATGAAGAAGGAGAAGATCAGAGAAAGGTGCATTGTAAAGTAGATGTAATTTCATGGAGGGAAAGAAGAATTAGGGCTACTGTTGCTGATAAAAAAAAATTAGGGCTACTGTTTTGGTTTTTGCTGATATCGATTACGTTTGAAATGCTTTAACTGATTATGAGAGACTCACTGATTTCATCCCTAATCTCATTTGCATGTAAAAATTAAACACTTTCTTAGAGAGAGAAATGAGTTTAGAGAGAGAAAGGGTTGTGGTGATGGTGGTGGGACAATGGTGGAAGGGTGGGGGAGGTGGGAATCAAGAAAAAAAGAAATAATAATAATCTGAATTTTTTTTAAGTGTCCTCCGATTGAGCAGTAGTGACCGGCGGAACCCACTTAAGACCAATTAATGACAAAAGGGGTATTTTGGGTAATAAAATAAGTACCACTTAAATAAAACACATGTGATACACGTGAGGGGTAGTAATGTCAAATTACCACACGTGTTTGACGAATGTGCACCACTTAACAAATTATTGACGAAAAAGGGATCAAGGTCTAATTTCTGTGTAAAAGGGACTAACCCCTAATTAAAACATTGAAGGGGGACTAAAGTCAAAAAATCCCATTAAACTACATGTTAACTACTTTCATGATGATGATCACTTATGGACACATAGAATATGTAAGAAACCTACATAAGCTTTATGTGTGCTTAAATAACTTGTTTAGCTCGTATGCAAACATAGTTTAAGTCCTGTATAGGCCTGGTCCTCTCCAAACGAGGTCTTCGGAATCGCCAAGTAAGGTCTACGGAATCACTTGACACGTAAGTAACGCCGACAGGGTTACCAGTGTTCGGGGGAGGGTTTTTGAGGCAGTTTCATCAGACTCACGTGGCGCACGGCTAGTGTCTTGCTTAAACTACAGTGATGGGTAAAACGTGGGTGATAACTAGAGAGCACTCTTTGATGCGAGAACTTAATCTTAATCGAAGAATATAAATCACACCAGCCGTGAATCTTGAGTATTTTCTTTACATTGCTTAATCTATCTTTGTTTATACACTGAAACTTGTGAAGCATATGGATAACCCGAATCTAAGCCAAGAGAACTAGTGAACTTGCTGGCTAGGTTTTGAACTAGCACTGTTATTTTTACATGTCCAAAATAACAGGCGAATCCTCGCTAGAGACGGTGTTCTCATAGGCAGGATTAAGTCGTCGAGGACTTGCTTAAGCTCCGTGAAGACGTAGGACTTCCTCTTTTATTTCTTTCAGTTTAGTTTGGACGTTGTTCAGTCCATTTTCTCCTTGGGATTATATATTTATCCACCGGTTGACTGATTATCTTTAAGTTGATAAAGTTTATTCCAGCTTTATTCTACTTGTGTTGTGAATGTGAGTGCAAGCGTCTTGTCAGCTTGGTGAAATGCATTCACCCTAGAGCTACAAGTTGTTAATATTTTCGCCGGAATGCCTACTTCTAATTGAGTAAGGGTTGCAGACCTGAAATATGAGGGCGGGGTATTACACTAATGAAGTGATTTTAGGTGAGATACATACATGTGGGGGGCTCGTCTTTTACTTTATGAGGATCTCTCCCCATAAATAGTACGGGTGGACTGAGATCCCTAAGCCGGTCGAAAAATGGCAAAAGATAGAGAGAAAAAAGAGAGAAAATGTGAGAAAAGGTTGGCCTTAAAAAGAGGCAGGGTGTGCTATAGTGCCGAGCTGTAGTAATGTCCTCACCCTCTTTTGTGTTATCCACTACTACTATAAATGTGGAGCCAGAATTCGGCGCAATCCCACCGCGCACGCGAGAGCGCTCTCCCAAGAAGAAGAACGCACGCACGTACCGGCATGGGAAACGCGTAAGTAGGATTCGCCCACCTGAGAAGGGGGTATGAATGTGAATGTGATGTGTAAGGAGTCGCCACCTGATTTATGGGAAACAGGACCCGATGTTTTGGAAAATCGACCTAGATCTAGTTTTCTGAGAAAACCATGGCGATAGTCCAAAGTGGATGGTCTGCGGTACAAAGATAATGGATAAGGGGATCAAGGTGAGATAATTGCCAGAATATCTATTTTAGATAAATACTAAACCTTAATGAAAAAAGAATAAATATTAGCCATTAGATTAAAAGTTACTAAATCCTAACCATTGAAATAGATTTCCAAAAAAGAAAACTAAGTTTCCTTGTTTATCTAAAAGTGGTAGTCTTTAATATCAACCGTTAGATGGATTAGGGATTTAATCCTAGCCATCTAAAATAATTATAACACTTATCCTTTTGTGTAAAAATTGGCCCATACATGTTAGAGAATAAAATTAGTTTAAAATGATAAAGAAAAGATAAATAAGAGATAATTAAGGAGATAGAGATGAACTAGGATTAGAGTGGAGTTAGGATAAGTTTAGAACTCCTTTAAGTAGGCGGAATGGGGAGGCCGAACCCTATAAATAGGGCGCCTGGTCGTGCTCCCCATCCCACACCAAAAACTCTCCTTCAACTAGAAAAAAAAAAGAAGAAGAAAAAAAAAAACCCCCCAAGCCCCACCTAGCTGATTTCTCTCTCTCTCTCTCTCTCAATATTTTCTCATTTTCTTTTGAAGAAGAAAAACCCAGCAAGTTTTTGAAGAAATCTTGGAGATGTAGATTCAAAGGAAGATCGAGTCAAAGCCGTGTGAAAATTAAGCAAAAAAGGTAGGGAGAACCACTATCCTAAAACTTTGTTTTTCAAAATTCCCCATTTTTCTCGATTAGTTTAGTTGCATGTTTTCAAACTTGTTTTTATGAAATATATATTGTTTTTCAAAAGGGTTTTTTTGAATAATTTGCATTGGGTTTTGGTTGTGTGATCATGAGTGTTGAATTAATAAGCTTTTACAAGTTAAAGTGGTAAGATAAGAGGTTTTTAAAAGAGACACTTGGGCTGTGAGGTTAGTTGCCTTCGTAACCATGAGTAGGATACCCATTATGGTATCAAAATAATCCTTGGATAGGGTGTGAATTATAAGTGAGGATGGTAATGTGCTCCAAAACAGAGGTATATGATGTGCTCTGTAAGAGAGCAATAGTTGTGCTTTATATGATAGGTGAAGTGGTGATATAAAACATATCTAATCATCAGTTTGTCCTTAGGGACGTTGTTTTTGTCTTAATTGAAGTTGTATATGCCCTAGTGGCATCTCCGAAAGAGAGGTTTACCCAGGTCTGTCCAAAAGTGATAAAGGTTAGCGACCCTAATAGCCATTGGTAAGCTGTCGCAACTGCCCTGACGAAAAGTGGAAAGATTTAATAATAATTTAATAGTAATAAGGATGTGAGAATATAGATTTGTTGCATACACTTCTATATACATATATATATATATATATATATATATACTGTTATATATTCTTTATGTTCTTCATAGATAAGAATTATTATTTTCAAAAATAGACCTGTTTTCGATGGCTGACACCAAAATCAATTTCAAAAATGTTTTCGAAAAGTATGTTTTGAGAGTATAACCATAGATAGTAGATAGGTTTTGAAAAAGAAGAGTGCATGTGCGAGGATTTCAAAGATGGTTTCAAAGAGATATTGTTGGATGAGGTTTTTGTGGCAAAAAGGGCTTGTTGTTTTCCGAAAAAGGCTTCATGACGTCAACCCATGTTTTAGTTGTACCTACTGAGCTTTGCTCACCCTACGTTTTTACCCCCCTTCAGATACAAGAAGGGTTACTCGAAGTAGAACCCAAAGTGCGGAAAGAAAAGCTACCTAGAAGTAAGTACCAAGAACCTGAGACATATGGAAATAGATTTAGATCACATGGGATATGGGATACTTGATCTTCTTGCTTTCGTTTTGCTTTAATAACAATGTTTTTGATTAGTTTGGTTGCATTTTATACCATGATGGATGATGGATACTTATATTATAGTTTGAATGGATTCAATGATATGATAGTTATATTCATTATGACATATAAGGTATGATTTAATGATCTCATTAGGATGCATGTATGAAATGGATGTTATGTTTCAGAAATATTGTTTGATATACTCTGAAGTTGAACTATAGGAAGACCCATCATAAACTGAACTTAGAAAGTTGACCATTAGACAACCCTAAATTGGACCAAAGCTGCTGAAATTTCCAAAATTTCCGCACTGGTCTGAGTTGAACACAATTTCTGTGTAAAACCGTAGAGAATTTGCTCTAGGTCAAAACATAAAGGTTTTACTCTGGATGTCTAGTTTCCAGATAACTTAACCCCATAGAAATCCAAATTTTGGTTAGGGAGATAAGGCGTGAAATTTGCCATTGACGTAATAACTCTGATAACAACATTTCCAAGTAGATTAACCCTGAACCATTAATATTGGGAACCCCTAAGTATTTAAATCAAATTAGGGTGACTAGTAGTGATTTATCCCAGTAGATTAGAGGTTTTACATAGTGTTCAACTAGGCATTAGTTACATCTTTTCTGCACCCAGTAACACTCTGAGGCCTAGGTTGTAGTTTTCGACTCGAAAAGTGGGTCGGACCATTAGGAGTCTGGGGTCGGGATGTTACATTTGCAAAATACAATTTTAAAGAATTAATTATCTCTATGCATCTAAAAATTTGTGCAAATTGTAATTTGCATCGATTGTAATTTAAATTTTTTTGTTTTGTTTATATTGTAGGATAAATGGGAAAGGAGAATAAAAAAATAAAAGAAGTAAGAAAGGAAAAGAGGAAATAAAACAAGAAGGAAAAAAATTAAAGAAGCTAGCAAGCAAAACAAGAAACAAGCTAGCAAGAAACAAGAAGAGAAAAAGATAGAAGCTGAAAAAAGCAAAATTCAAAAGAACTATAGGTGCACAATGAAGGCTACAACTGAAGTTGTGAGTGCTCTAAAGAACAAAATTACAGAAGAACACATAGAGAAGTTTCGAAGGACTCCATTCTTCAACCTCTTTAATGCTTTCTGCAATGTGTGGATTCAATGGAAAACAAACACAATGTCAACAACTGCAATCTTTGAAGTGCTCTTAAGATTTAAAGGTGTTCATGAAGGTTTTATGATAGAAAATACATTGATTGAGATGACTTCAGAAGATATCTCGATTCTTCTAGGAATGAAACTGCAATGAAAGAAAAAGAATCCATTCCCTGGAAAATCAAGCAAAAATTATAGCAAGGATGAATTTTGTAGAGAATATTTTGGGAATAATATTTCCATAAAAAAATAGAGATTAAAACACACCTGAAGAAAGTTGCCAGCATTCCTAGGAAAGAATTAGATTTCATAAAATTACTCATACTGCACATGGCCGAAACATTTTTGTTAAACTCACAAGCAGGAGGAAATGTTTTAGTGTCTATAATCCGTCTTTTAAAGGATGTTGATACAATTAATAAAGTATCTTGGCCTAAGACTATCCTTTCATAAATGCTACAGAAGATTGAGAAAAATAGAGGAAAACCAATGAGCGCTTCAAGGGCAATTAATCTCATACCTGTAAGTTTTGCATTAATAAAAACAAGAATTGCATAAGTAATTTACATTTTGCAAACTTTGATATACTAATTAAGGTTATGTTTGTGGCTTGCATTACTTGTTATGTGAGTAAACCAAAATTGCAGTTAGGATACAGGGTAAAGAAGATTGCACTCCAAGAATAACAAAATGAAATTTAGAGGAGTTAAGCCAACATTTCTCAGTCAAACTGAGAGCTCTAAGGGATGAAGATGTAAGTAGATAGTGTAAACTCAAATTCTAAAAATCTAATTTGCAACAATAGATATATTCAAAAATTTGTTTGTGAATTGTGTTAATAAATGAATATGAATGCAGGTGTCTATTGAATTTATGCATGGATTATCTTTGGAAGAGATGGCTTTGTTGAAAGAAATTGAAGTTGAGAACATATGAGAGAAAGATAAAGAGAAAGAGGAAAGGGAAAGATGAAATGGAAAGAAATCATAAACTATTGGAGGAAAAAATAGTAAGCTGAAAATTTTTTTCAAGTTTGGAGGAAGACAAAGATAGGATCGCAGTGGAACTTACTGAAGCAAAAAAAGATTCATGCATAAATTAGAATCAGAAAGGGAAAGCTAGAACAAAATCTAGAGGAAGCAATGAAGAAACTAAAAGATTTTGAGGAATGAAATGAAAAGTAGAAGGATAAATTGTACAGTGTCGGTGAAGCAACTGAATTAGCAACATCTTATGTTTTAGGTGTTCGGAACTAAACACCCAAGAGTTTGGAAAATGTGGGTACAAATTTTCCAAAGGAAGGAAGTGCAATTGAAAGAAACACTATAGGGGAACAAATGGACGAGGAAGAAGATATTAGGGATGAGAACATCACCCCAAAATAGTTGGAAACAAATTTGAAGAAGAAAAATCAAGTCAAACAATCTTCATTAGTAGTAAGAATTAAAAACAAATAGAGAAAAGAGAAAAAGATGGACAAAGACTTTGTTTCTGTACCACCTACAAAGAAGCAAAAGAAGTCTGCTCCAAGAATCCTGTGACTGAAGAAGTTGGTTTAATCGAGAAAAAGCAAGAGAAAGAAAAAAAATAAAGAAGAAAAGAAAAGAATGATAAGAAAAAGATAGTTGAAAAGAAAGATAAAAAAGTGGACAAGGACAAAAAAGGAAAGAAAGTTGTTGAGGAAAATCTTGAGGGGAATCTTGAGGGGAATCAATAAGTCAGCAGCATAGTGCTAAAAGAAAGGCAATTCAAGAACTGGACAGAGACAAAAATTTGACAAGAATTGAAAGAAAAGGAAAAGCTAATAATACGATAATACCTGGTCATAATGAAACCAATAAAATAATTCTAACCTCTCTCTAGTACTAAAATTTGAATAAGCAAAATAAATTTTTGAACGGGACAACTAAATATTGCTTAGAAAAATCAATTTCGCAAAAGAAAAATAAATTTTGCAAAAAGAAAAAAGTAATCCTCTTAAGTATAAAAATGATTTTGCATATGAAAAAGTGATTTTGTAAACTTACAAAAATTGATCTTTCTAATGCCGAAGTGGTTTTGCATATGAAAAAGGAATTTTGCAAATAAGAAGCAATTGAAATTAGTTGCTTGATCAAAAGTATCTAAGGAACTCTTGTTATTTAAGATAACATTAATTCAAAATTGCAGGACTGCTGCGTTTCAATGGAAAGAGATACAAATGGAGATTACAAAGAAGTACTTGAAGAGATAATGATGAACACATATGTAGACTATTCCATTATTGACTGGTACAATTTACAGTTGCAGAAGAAGGAAAATGCACTTTTTGATTAGAGATTCTTCACATCAACATTATGGGTAATCAACTACACTGAAAACTAAATAGAGGTGTTACCTAAAAATTTCACTTAATATTTACTAATCTTATTCATTTTTCATTTTTCCAGACATTAATAAGGTATAAGAAATATGAGAAGGAAATAGACAAACTTTTCCATGCACTTATACGAGAGAAAGTGAATGATAAAATCCATTATTTGTTCTTCCCATTAAATAATGGAGTTAACGAGGAGAATAACAAAAAGGGATTTCATTGGTCATTGCTGGTGTATGATATACTTGGAGATCAATGGCTCTACTTCAATTCTCTGTGGTCAGGTAAAGGGAAAAAGGATCAATGCTATAATGAAGCTTCTCAGATGGTAAGCATTATATTTAAATTTCAAAATATACTCATTATTAATTATGAAACTCCAAATATTGACCAAAACATTATTCTTTACAACAACTACATATATTGGAATCAATCAACGAAAATACCAAGTTGACAAACTTGGCAAGACTAGGAAAAATGTGAAAAAAATGAAATGCTTACAACTGAAATCTTCATAAGTTCAAAATAATTTTTAAAGTCACTACAAGAAATTTGTAAAGATGATCTAAATGGTAAGGAGACTACTCTCACCAATTTTCAACCCTTGGATATAATCTAAGTGGACCGTACATCAATTCAATTTGAATATATTCCCAATGACACCACCATTTTTTTAAGCACCATCATCATTTGAATTATGGGGCCATATGTAGATGGTTCAAATGATGATTTTTGAACTATTATTGTAGAAAATGGCACTACCATAAGTTTAAAAATTAATTTATTTTATATAAAGTTGGGATTGGACTGGATATACTTAAATAGACTTGTTATGGACATAGTCAATTGGGGGCCAACATGGAGATCGATGATCCAACAATGTGAGGATGATCCCCTGTGACCATGACCACGTGACAATTATGCCATGATTAGTGTTAAGCCAAGACTAGTCGCATGCCATTACCATGTTTCATAACTAGCTAGTGTTGTGACACGACCATATGTAATGACTCTGTGCTATGACCAATGCAACGATCTTATGCCATTACCACTACAGTAATATTGTGCCATTATATCAAGTGACGTGCCATTACCAAGTGCCACGACAATTAGATATTGAATCACGATTAATATTTTACCATTGACTTTTTTAATTTAAATTTCACTATTAGAGGCCACCATCCACCATGTGGCGCAAAAGTCATCCAATGTATAATTTTAATTTTTAGCGACATATTATAGATGGCTGCATATACAGATGTGATTTAGCGAGGGTGTATGGTGGTCGCCTATAAAAATATGATTTAGCGAGGGTATATGGTGGTCGTCGGTAAAGTTATGGCACAAAATTTTTTCTACGTGCAATTTTAATTTTTTAGCAGGGGATTCTAGATGACTGCCAGTAAAAATGTGATTTAGCGAGGGCATATGATGGCCTCCGGTAAAAGTATGCTTTAAGCGAGGGTACATGGTGATCGCCAGTAAAAGGTTGTACTACTGGAGGCCAAAAAGAATCCCATCGGTAAAGTTATGGCGCAAAATTTTCCCGTGTGCAATTTTATTTTTTAGCGACAGATTATAGCTAACCGCTGAGAAAAATGTGATTTAGCGAGGGTATATAATGACCACCAGTAAAAGTATGCTTTAGTGAGGGTATATGGAGGTCACCGGTAAAAGTTTGTATTACCGGGGGCAAAAAATTATCTCGTTAGTAAAGTTATGGCGCAAATTTTTTCTACTTGCAATTTTTATTTTTAGCGATGGATTCAGGATGGTTGCCGGTAAAAATACGATTTAGCGAGGGCATATGATGGCTGCTGATAAACAAATGCTTTAGCAAAAGTATATGGTAGCCGCCAGAAAAAAGTTGTATTACCGGATCCAAAAAGTATTCCGGCGGTATTATTGCATAAAATTTCCCAACCAAAATTTTAAATTTTAGCAACGAATTTAAACGGACCGCATGTAAAAATATACTTTAGCGAGGGTATATGATGGCCGCGGTAAAATATTATTTAGCGAGGGTATATGTTGGCCACCGATAAAAGGTTGTATTACCGTGGGTCAAAAAGTAGCCGGTCGATAAAGTTAAGGCACCAACTTTTCCCTCCTTAATTTTTAGTTGTAGCGACGGGATACAGTGGCAGCCGGTAAATATTAGATGCCATCGGTAAAAGTAGGTAATAGCGAGGGATTGGAGTGGCCGCCAGTAAAAGTTGGTCACTAATAATTGACATCTGAATATTAGTGGCGACCGCATATTGGTCGCCGGTAAAAGATGCTCGCTAAAGCCCAGTTTTCTTGTAGTGAGTTAAAATCCAACAAAAAAAACATTGTTTTCTTGAAACTAATGTTAGGTTTTACTTGTTTGAAGTTTCAGTGTTGACTACGCCCTTTTCATCTGCAAGTTCATGAAATAGGTTAGAAATTTAAAGTATTTCATTCCAGAAGGTATTGGCAAAGAAATGGAGAAAAATACTCAAAGAATGGGGGCAAAGTTTGTTTACATATTGCTGACAGACAAGTTTCATAGTTGGACTAAAGATGGAGATCCTGATGCACTCATAAAGTTCATATACGAGGAAGAAAATATTTTGAAAACTTGAAAGTTAGAACACTTTTTTTAATATTAAAACCAGAAACAATAAATTTACTATTACATATCGTTTGCAAATTGGTTCTTGCAATTTCAAAAAGAAAACATGTATACTGTTTAAGCGGATCAGAAATTAAAAAGTAACAAATAATACATGCAAAAACTAAATTGCATAAAATATACAAAACAAACCAGATTGCAAAGTAAAATACACATGCAAAACATAAATTGCATGCCATAAAAATGATCGAAAGTATCGTATTTAGTCAACTTCAGTAACTTATACAGTTTAACAAACAAAAAAATTGGGAACAATTAAATGTTTTATTAGAATCAAACATAATGGAAAGCTAAAAAAAAGTGATCAGTCAATAAGAATACTTTTCTGGGCAGGTTTTTTTATCATGGAAAGAAGGTTTTTTATAGTTCCCACAAATCCGTGTCTTCTAAACATCAGTTTCCTTCTTCTTCATCTTCTTCTTCTGCACTTCATCAACACATAAATCCTATTTTTCTTTGGCCTCCCAGCACCCCTTTTATTCTTTTGAGCATGTATTTCACTTTCACTAAGAACCACCTTTCGCTTGCCGAAATTTAGAATATGAACAATTGGATGCGCATAACAATTTCAAAAGTAAGCTGCATAAAATGAACATCAACAAACTAATAAAGTGGAGCTCCATATCTCTATATTGCATAAACAGCATAAACATAAGGAATTCCCATCATCTGCCACTGGAAACAAGTACAAGAGTATTGCCTTAAATCAGCCATATGTGAAGGGTCCGAGTGAACCTAAAAAAAAAATTCAGAAGATCTAGTCAAGTTACATGTACATCCAACCTCTAATTTTTTAACCAAATCAATCTCAATTGCGGGGCAAAAAATAATATTCTATGACTTGGACTCCAAACAACGATCCGACATCATTTCCATCAACTTAAGACGAATATGGTCTAACATAGCAGTAATTGGCATTGTGCGCTCATCTCTAATCTATAAATTAAACCTCTCAGCTAGAACAGAAGTCATTTAACCATACCTTTGCGCATGAAAGAAAAGGCATGCCCAACATTGTGGGTTAATGCTATCCAAAAACTCCTTCATCTTGAGGCCACCTTCTTTAACCAATGAATCATAATTCTCTTGAAATTCTGACATATTTGTTGCATAGGCACACTTTGTAAATAATGAAAAGAAGTACTCTAACTTCTTACTCCTACTTGGAATAGCACGGCGTAAATTTTTTTTGAGAAGCCAAAAGCAATAACCATGATGAGACTCAGGAAATATACTTTTCACAGCAGACAACAAACCAGGATGACATTCAGAAATGAAAGTAAGTGACTTACCAGGATTGAGAACAGATTTCAAATGCTCAAAAACCAATTCCAATTAGCATCATATTCGGAACTAACAACCGCAAAAGCAAAAGGAAAGAAACCTGTTATAAAAACAATAAAAAATAAAAAAAATAATTAAAATGAACTTAAAATATTGCATAAAGAAAAAATAGAAAAAAAGAACAACTGAATTGCAAAGATAGTAATATAAGTAAATTATAATTTGCAAAGCACGCAAAATACAATTTGCATGGATATCTTTGAGTTGAATAAAAATATGCATACCTTGATTACCATTCCTACTAGTAGTAGCCATTAAACAACCCTTGAACTTCGAAGGAAGAAATGTGCCTTCCAGAAAAACCAAAGGCAAACAAAAGTTAAATCCAGAAACACAAGCTCCAAATGCCACGAACACCCTTTCAAACAAATTTGTGCTAGGATTAACTTCTAATACAACATGGCTACTTGGATTATACTTCTTCAAAGCATTGACACACCATAACAGTTCATAGTAAATCTTATGTTTAGCACAAAATATCTTATCTAAAGCCAACTATTTGCCACGATGAACATGATGGTGCGTACTTAACATCAAAGTCATAGTCCTTTTTGAAAGAAAAAATAAGAGACTTTGGTTTTACACATGGATCATCCCTCACTTCTTTCAGATACAAATCCTTTATAAGCTTCTTAGAAACATTAGGATTCCTTACATCTATAAAACCACCACAACTGCAAGTATGTTGAGGAACATACTTTTTTAGGAAAAAAAGAGATTCATTACCAAATTTTGCATAAGTATGAACCTCTAAAGAACATCCAGAAGAAAGGCAAACAATAGACATATGCCTTTTATCATTCTTCAAAAACTTGTAATTATAACCTATGTATAAGGAATATTTTCTTAAGACAAATCGAACCTCATTCGGACAACTAGGAAATCTTTTTCTAGCCTTAGGGAATAGATTTGACCAATTATCAAACTTCAATGGTTGCCTAACAATAATAGAACAAACGCTACTACTACTACCAGATGAATCCATGTCTGAAGAATGAACCATCTCTATATGCAAAAACTAATTTGCAAACATAAAAAGGAATGAAGACCGGTACAAAATAAGAACAACAAAAATTAAAGAGAAAAAAGTATATGCAAAAATAAAATTGCATAAAGAATAAAAAACGACAAAACGCAGCAAAAACTAAAGTGCATTTGAACTAACTAACAAAAATAGAACATACAAAAACTAAATTGCAAGAAAAAGAAAATACAACAACAATAATCTTCTTCAAACAAAATTGAATGAAGATCGAAACAACAACAATAAGTAAAACCTAATAGAACTAAAACAGATTAATGAAAACAAAAAACAACTGATCTTTAATCTATATAAACGACTAGCAAAACAAGTTGATCAAAAAGAAATAAAAAATTAAATACTATCTAAAGAATAAACAAAAAAAAGAAGATTTGAATCAGTACCTATACTTGAAGAAGAATTCGAAACGAAACTAATCAGCTAGAGCAAGGAATCAAATCTCTTCCAAACTACAGTCGAACCAGAGAAAATTAGAATGAGAGAAAGAACAATACGAAAAGAAAGTTTTTACATGTTCGAGCGCCAAAAAATTGAAGAGTGAAGAATGAAAGTATTTAAATAAGGAAATAAGGGTAAAATTAGAAATAAGGGAAAAAGAAGACGCACACGAATTAAAAAAAATTTAAATATTATTAATTAATAAAAAGACTAAACAATAAAAAAGAAGTCAACAAAAGAGGTTTTAGACATAAAAAAGATTGCTGGGATGAAACTCTAGTAATACTTTGGAAAAAAAATCTATTTGGTCGTTTTCTCTAAATTTAATACTTTCATTTAGGTAGAAAAAATGTATTATGTAATAGGGGTCTCTCTATGCTCTTCAATTTTATTTTGTTTTTTTACCATTGGACTTAGATTGTGTTAACATATATTCTTCTCTCTTACATTTGTTCTTTGTTTTTCTTCAACAAATTAAGGTAAAGATGTTCTATATATTGTTAGTCTTGAATTTTTAATTAAAGTCAAATATTATGTATTCTTATTCATACAAATTTTCTTTTGAAATCCAACTGCAAGTGTGAAAATTTGGATAGAGCACGAAAAGGATAAGACTAAGCTTGCCTATGTTCTTAAGGTATTTATTGTTTACTGTTTTTTTTGAAAAAGATAAAATAGATATCAAAAAGATGCTATGGCAGCATCAAGGGAATACAAACGAGCTACAGAAAAAGAAAGAAAGCAATTACATAGTACAAATATTATCCCAGTCCAAAATAAAATTTTAAAAACTTAAACCAATAAATTCATCTCTGCAACTCATCCAACTGAAAATGAGAGCCTTAACGTCAATCAAAACCTGAGATAAATAGCGAGCTTTGTTCTGAAATTGGCGTCTATTTCTCTCATTCCACACTTCCCACCATATCGCGAACGGTAAACAAAACCTCAAGAATGTACTGAATTCCGGAGAGAACTTAATCTGCCAGCTCCATATAAAATCATAAATTGTTCTCTGAAATGTCCATCGAAGATTAATCGACGATAGGAAATGATCCCAAATATTCCGAACAAAACTGCAATGAAGTAAAATGTGATCAGCAGATTCTTCTTTGCATAAGCACATGAGGCATCTATTGACGAGCGTCATACCCCTATGTTGAAGCGCATCTTGGGTTGGAGCTGCCTTGAAGGCAACCTGCCAAACAAAGAAAGAAATTTTTGGGGGAATGTGAGAGTTCAAAATAAATTTGGAAGGGAAGTCAGATCTATCCTCATCATCATTTATAGTATTGGCGTCAGTTGCATGCGTACTAGAGTTCGAGGCCAGATCAAAACAAGATTTAACGGTGAACAAGCCATTGCTGGATGAGTGCCAAGTTCTTGAGTCTTCTTTTGTGTGATTAATAATGGCAGCTCCCAATACAGTAGAGAGGTCGGTTGCTTCATCCAGTTCACGTCTTCTGAGACATCTATTAAAGCCCAAATTCCAGGCTATAGTGGTACCCTGCCCGTCCAAGCAATCATGAACTGTTGCATCTTTTTTCTTAGACATTTCCCAAAGACTAGGATAAGTATCCTTTAGTGGAATGGAAGAGCACCAACAATCATGCCAAAATAATATTTGATTACCTTTGCCAATCTTCAAGCTGATACCTTCGTTGTAAAGAGAAGTGTGGTTCAAAATACCTCGCCATAAGCCTCTCCCATGAGGTAAGGATGATTCTTTGGGTTTCCAAGCGTTAACATTCCCTCCGAATTTTTCTGTAATAATAGCACGCCATAAACTGTTCTTTTCACTCCCATACCTCCAAACCCATTTCGTGAGAAGAGCATCATTCATCTTCCTAATACTTTTTAGGCCTAAGCCCCCTTTTTTCTTGGACTTGCAGATATTACCCCACGATTGCCAATGAATTTTCTTCTTGCTAGTATCATCCCCCCAAAGAAAATTACGCATAATTTTCTCAAGCTCATTTGAGACCGAAACCGGAATTTGGAACAAAGAAAGGTAATAAATTGGAAGTGCAGCAAGTGTACTCTTGATAAGAACAAGTCTTCCAGCCTTAGAAAGATACTTACGTTTCCAAGGAGCAAGCTTTACCGCCATCTTTTCGATAATATCATCCCAAATCTTCTTAGCCCTGGTAGAAGCACCTATAGGAATCCCAAGATATTTGAGAGGAAGTTCAGCAGTGGAACAATCAAGAATATTGGCACATTCTGCACTAATATTGAGATCATCGCTAACCCCCACAACAACACTTTTGTTCAAGTTGATCTTCAGACCAGTCCGGGATTGAAAATCCTTTAAAATATCCTTCACCGTTGTCATTTGATGAGTGTCAGCATCAAGAAATAATACCGTGTCATCCGCAAATTGGAGGTGTGAAATAATTGTCCCTCCATTCTTCACAGAAAAACCTCTAATCTGGCCCCTTTCCACAGCTTTATTCATGAGAATACTGAAAACCTCAGCAACAAGAATGAAAAGAAAAGGAGAGAGAGGGTCTCCTTGTCTCACGCCCCTTGAACTTTTAAAGAACCCACATGATTCACCATTTATTATAACTGAAAATTTTGGAGAGGAAATACATGATCTGATCCATCTTCTCCAACGCCAACCAAAGCCCATTGCACGAAGGATTACCTCGATAGTTTCCCAATGCACATGATCAAAGGCCTTTTCTAAGTCAATTTTGCAAATAATTCTAGGGGTTTTAGATTTAAATCTAGAGTCAATACATTCACTTGCAATCATTATGCCATCAATTATTTGTCTTTGAGCCACAAAAGCCCCTTGAGTATTCGAAATAAGTTTAGGGAGCATAACCTTGAGTCTATAAGCAAAGATCTTAGAAAGGATTTTGTATAAACTTGTGATGAGGCTAATTGGACGAAAATCTGTCAACTCTGAAGCTTCATTCTTTTTGGGTATCAAACAAATGAAAGTACAACCTAGTCTCCAATCAAAGTTTCTTTCCCTGAAAAATTCATTAACCACTTTCATCAAATCATCCTTGATGATGTCCCACATAACTCTAAAAAACTCCATTGTAAAACCATCGGGGCCAGGAGTCTTATCTGTACCAAACGATCTAATTACATTTAAAACTTCATCTTCGCCAATATTCCTTTCTAACCACATTCTATCATTAGCATCAATCGTTTGAAAAGTCAGGTCATCCACCATTGGTCTGACCGAATTATCTACACGATAGAGGTTTTGATAGAAGTCAATAATTTCCTTTTTGATTTTTTCGGGCTAAGCGATGTCATCAGAACCGATCTTAAGCTTAGAGATACTGTTTGTCCTTCGTCTAGCATTTGCTATTTTGTGAAAAAGTTTCGAGTTTCTTTCACCATGAATAAACCAGCCCACCTTGGCACGCTGCCTCCATTTACGCTGAACCTTGTGAGCAATACGATCAAACCTATGTCTAGCCCTAATTCTTTCAACAAAATCCCCTGCAGATAAAGGGTTAATCTCTTCCAAACTGTCATAAGTTTGAATGGTGAGCTCACATCTATTCATCTGGTTCTCAAGATTAGAGAAAGTATCCTTACTCCAGCACTTTAAAAGGGGCTTCAGTGCCTGAAGCCTTTTTGTGAATATGAAACTTGGTTTACCTTTGAACCTCAAATTATTCCACCAAGTAGCAACAATATCATGCAAATCATTGTTCATCAACCAAAAATTCTCAAACCTAAATGGAGAAGGTCCCCATTTCACACCATCAAGACGTAAAGCAATAGGGTGATGATCCGAAGTGACTCTAGTGAGAAGATTTAGTGTCAAGAGAGGGAATTTGTCGTCCCAGTTGCTGCAACAGATAAATCTATCAAGCCATGACATTGTTGGAGATTCTTGCATGTTCGACCAAGTGTAATGTCCCCCAAGGAGTGGAAGATCAATCAATTCATGAGCTCTCATAAAAACATCAATTCTTCTCATATTAACATCCCAATATCTGTTTCTGTTTACTTTTTTCTTTAAGAAAGTCTCAATTTTCTCTTTTTTATAAATTTGTTTTTCCCTAAAGTGTTTTAGGCCTCCAAATTATTTGTTTATTTTATTTCCAATGATGCTGGATATCTATGTCAAATTAATTTTTCTAGCTAAATTAAAAACTTGCATGCTCTAGAGTTTTGATCGTTTCCGTTTGGTAAAAGAGAAGCAAAAGTGGAATCTAAAATTTTGCTTTGTATTTCATTGATCACTTGATCTAGTGGTCATCATCAATAGATGGTTGATGCATGCATGTTGTGTTATATTTGGGAACAATATTGCATAAAACATGACCAGTCCAATGGTACAATTAGTCATAATTTGTCTCATTTTTCTCTTGCTTATTATACTTTTCATGATCTTCCTCTAGCTTCCACTTAATATAAGCTAAACTTTCAATACAAGTTATTTGATTTTAATAAATAACAAGTGTCATAACTTAACAAATTTATTTTTTTGTGAGTAAATACATTGATTTAAACACATTTTTTGTCTAACTTATTCATTTTAATTTGTCTTTTATTTTTTTCTTTGAAAAGGATAAGATTATATTAAGAAATTAAGGTGTGCCGAGAAGGCACAACCAAAGATTACGAAGGGGAAGCAACCAACAAACTAAGAAAAGCATGACATCTTACAAAATCACAAACTTATCCCAATTAAAAAGTTCTTAAATATTATAATTTTCTTTTCATTTGAAATAAAAGAAAAATTAATCAAGATTTTTTAAAGATATATATAGAGGGGAGATATATAGCCCTCTTTATATAGCTTAATGTTGGCCTCTCCATCTTGATTGTTACTTGATGTTTTTTAGACAGTGGATATAATCGACATGTGGTGAGCCAAATACAACAATTGAGCCTTGACGACTTGGCTCGGCTAAAAAAACTCTTCTTTTCTTATCTCTCTTCCTTCTCACTAGCTTACACTGCCATTAAAAAATGCACAACCAAGATATCCATCAGGCCATACAAACTAGCTTCATCATAGCAAAAATCTTTTTAATCTTCGTTCTCCTCATCCGCTTCAAACCTAAAGGTCCCCAAATCCCAGTTAATGTCGTCCAACTCCTTCCTTCTTCCTCACTAACGGCATATCAATTTCACCTTACATCTCAGTCAGAAACCCTAACCGTGTCGTCTTCACTCACTACGACAGCTTTCTCCAACTCATCTACTCGGGCATATGTTTATCTTGCCAAAAAAATCGACTCAAGGATTACTCAGTACACCAAATTTATTTTAGTTATTTGGTTTTACAAAACTAATGTTAAGTTTTATCGATGATAAATAAAACTGAGGAAGATTTCATGAAAGTGAAGATCAATTCGTAGGTGAGGTTAGTAGTATCTAATCTAACAGTCAAAGATGCATGCATCACCTCCATTAAAGAGCAATGAGACCTCGTCACATCGTTACAAACAAAACCCTATTTTCTTTTTGCTACAAAATATGCATAACTCTCTGTTTCTCCTTTCAACTTTTCCAGTCCCTAAAACCCCAATTACCATTAAAGCACTGCTTTGCAGCAAACAAAGTAAATATTCAAAGTTGGTTTCTAAGGAAGTTAACAGGGGAAAAAATTACAGTTCACAAAAAAAAAAAGCTTTCATCTACATGTATATTTCATTTAAATAAAATCAACTGCTAATCATCCAAGAAACCGTAGTCCTCTTCAAATCATCTCAATCTGAGATCGAGGAGAAAAGAATCCCCACTCTTTGTTAGATCTCCTGGTTTTCATTTTTTTTCCTTCAATTTTCTTCCACAAAAAACCCTTCTTTAAATCTCTTGATTTTATTTTATTTTTCTTCAATTATGTTTCTCAGAAAAAAAAAACCATCTCAAGATCTAAAATCAATCTCAGATCGGGAACTGAGATCGATCTGCAATATAGAAAGAGAATGATAAAGGAAGAACACCCTTTTAGGGTTTTGTCTGAGAGGGAACGAGAGGGGAAGGGAGAAGAAGATAACTCTTCTAGGATTTCATCTGTGAGAGTAGTTAAGGCTTATGTTCATCGCCGCCTCTCCATCGACTTCTCACTTCCGTCTCCATCGACTTCTGACTTCCATCGAACTTCCATGCACGCACCACCGTCCATATTTTGCAATCCTGAAGAGATAAGGAAGAAAAATTGAAAAAAAAAAAAGCAACAAGGGTTGGTTACTTTTAGCCGAGCTAAGAAGGAAGCCAGCCAAATTATTGCTTTTGGCTCACCATGTGTCAACTATAGCTACCATCCAGAAAACATAGAGCAAAAGTCAAGATAGAGAGGCCAACATTGGGCTATATAAGGGTGTGATATATCCTCCTTCGTGTATATATATATATATATAAGGTCAAGTTATATAGCCTCCTTATAAAGCCCCTTTATATAACCCCCTTGTGGGGCCCATATACAATGCATTAAGGAGCTGATTTTTTGAGAGGATGTTCTTCTCACTATGTATTTCATCATATTCAAAAATCAACTCTTTCTAAAACATCTACCCCCCTCAAATTAGCCCTTAAAAAATTTGCAAGTTTTAAATTTTTATTTTGACCGTTGATTTAAAACCGGTAGATTTGAGGTTAAAAGTTTTAGAACAAGTTGATTTCACGTAATTATTTTTCCCTCATCATATACATCATTCTCTTGAAAAATCAACCCATGAATGGATTACATGTCGGCCCCACAGGCGGGGGTTATATAAGGGGGGCTATATAACCTGACCCATATACCTCTTATGCTTCCTCACACGCGATACGTGCGTGTGATTCACAAAATTAGTTGTCCATCCTCCCCACACACGCTTCAGGCGTGTGGTTTGGATGTCCAAATGTTGTACACATGTAGCACCCCAAAATTTTATTAGTGTATGAGATCCACACTTAACATAATTAAGTGTAGTAACCCAACATGTCATCGACTGGCAGGAAGTGCAACTTAGTGAGAATGTTTCATATGAAGTTAAACCCCTGCGTATTCTGGACACCAAGGTCCAGGAACTCCGCAACAAGACTATCCGATATGTCAAAGTGCAATGGCAACACCATAGCCCAGATGAAGCAACGTGGGAGTTAAAATCTGTGATTCAAGCCAAATATCCAGAGTTATTCACAGGTAATTGATTAAAACCTACTTCTACTTTAAATTTCGGGACGAAATTCTTTTAAGGGGGTAATGATGTAGCACCCCAAAATTTTATTAGTGTATGTGAAAGTCTAAATTCACCCGACGGTTAATGAATTTTAACCGTATGTCAATGTGACTATGGTTAAGGATCACACAATCACCTATTTAAAAATTACTAAGGTGATAAGAGTACAACAAAAATCTCTAACAGGAGTATTGACTTATTCGATTCTTAATATGCGGAATTAAGAACAAGAATCGAATGTTTCAATCTCACAACAAGTATGAAAAATATGCACAAGAGATTTTGTTAACGAGGAAACCCAA